>JBBPBX010073863.1:1887-17718 GCA_038048925.1 Garcialebias charrua
TATATATATTATATTATATACAGTGCATGCAACGCCGGGAACCAGAGCCCGAGCCCCAAGCCGGCAGCACAGAGGATCTTGTGCAGTGACTGGTGGAGCTCAGAGCTGGGGAGATGATGCCCTGCACGGCCTGAGGGAGCTCCAAGGCTCGGGGAGACCGGCAGAGCTACACCTAGCTTGCTCTGAATTTTGTAGTTGACCACCAAGCACAAAAAACACCTGCACTTCAGCAATAGACAACGGTGTTGTCATTATTGTTTTTAAAAATCTTAAAGCTCCACTGACATCATCTTTTAACTTTCCATAAAATGGCACAACATATATATATATTAAGATTGACCTCTGATCGTTTTTGCTAAAACAATGTGAAATGAATGAAAATTCCTCTCAAAAACAGTTTAAAATTAGCGCCTTTTTTTCACACGATAAATACGGGGTTTCCCGTCGCGCGATTATGACGTCACTTCCAGACTCGCGTCAACTGCGCTCCTTGTTTACAATGGACAAGATACAAACGCGATCCGTCCAATTTAGCCATTTAAAACTTTATATTTGAGCGGTTTGTCTTCAGAGAAGCCAAAGTTATTTCCAGTAAACAGCAGGTTATAATTTTTTTTCAGCTCCTGCTGGTTTTTGGAGACTTTTCACTTCAGGAAGTGCAGCAGCTCTGTGAGGACTTACACAGCAGCTGATAGTTGAGAGTCAGAAGGAATTCTACATGTAAATAGTTTTCACAGCACTGAAATGGTAATATATTAGTTAATGTTTCTAATAATTATTCAACATTAATTTATAGTTTAAAAAATTAGTCCCTTTTAAAATATCTGTTAAATATATTATTCTTTTATTTTATTTTGTTTGTGTTTTCAGGTTTCCAGGTCTCCAGTCCATCACCTGAGGCTCTTCCTGAACCACTAGTACAACCCAGACTTTCACATCACAGCAGGTAAGATTGCATCAACAAAAAGAATAGTACTCAACAATATTCTTTGATGTAAATCTGTTGATTTTCTGTGGTTCTGATGAGGGAAGTGACAAAGTGGATGCAGCATTCAGCCCATAATGGACCCAGATGTCCCCTGCGTCCAGACCTACAACACCTGGACATCCAGGAGCGTGCACGAGGAGGTGGTGGAGTCTGAAGAAGTGTACAAGCAGCAGGATGAGGAGAAACTAGACAGATGTCCCCTGCGTCCAGACCTACAACACCTGGACATCCAGGAGCGTGCACGAGGAGGTGGTGGAGTCTGAAGAAGTGTACAAGCAGCAGGATGAGGAGAAACTAGACAGATGTCCCCTGCATCCAGACCTACAACACCTGGACCTGGTACAGCAATTACTTTATTTAAAAATCATATATAGTTATTCATTAAGGAATATGTTTTTGTCTGGATCTATTGTTATCTTTTATATTTGTGATAGTGGGTGTGGTATAGATATATTATCATTAGCACAAGTATGGGTTCTTTAGGGTTTGTCACATGGAACATTAATGGAGCCGGTAGCCAACGTAAAAAATATAGGATTTTTAACCAGATTAAAAGATTAAAGGCAGATGTTGTATTACTCCAAGAAATTCATAAATTGGCCTCAACTGTAGATGAGCTAAAATCTTCAGAGTTTCCTAATGTATTCTCAGCCTGTTATAATTCAAGACAAAGAGGGGTAGCAATTTTAATACATAAAAATGTTAACTTCACAGTATTAGATCAGGTTATAGACCCACACGGTAGATATATAATATTAAAGTTATCAATATTTAGACAAAATTATTGTATAGTTAGCATATATGGGCCGAATGTAGACGACGCTTCTTTTTTTCATGACTTTTTTTCCACTCTATCAAAGCACATGGATTCCTCACTGGTGATGGGAGGTGATCTCAACTTTGGTTTAAATGACAAAATAGACAGACTGAATACAGTGGGAACTCAACGCAGTTGGCAATCTATAAATATATTTAAACAGTATATGAATGATTATGGGCTCTGCGATGCATGGCGGGCTTTTCACCCTAATAGCAAAGAATATTCTTTCTTTTCACATGTGCATCACTCATATTCTCGTATTGATTATTTCATAGTAAGCAATTCATTGCTGAACAACATTTCAGACACTGAAATACACCCTATTGCTGTCAGCGATCATGCGCCAGTTACTCTAAATTTAGATAATAAAAAAGAAACAACAAAAAATATAAATTGGAGATTAAATACATCACTACTTCAAGAAGAAGAATTTTTGCAATACTTTAAAAAAGAATGGGCATCGTACTTAGAGATTAATGAATTGCCAGGAACATCAGCAAGTACGCTTTGGGAGGCTGGGAAAGCAGTCATGAGAGGTAAAATAATATCCTATTCAACAAATAAAAAGAAAAAAGAAAATAAACGTATTGAGGAATTAGAGAAATCCATTAAACTATTACAAGGTCTACAAGGAGAGGAAACACAGCAAAAGCTACGCAAATTAAAATTAGAACTAAATGAATATATTGATAAGAAAAATAAATTCTTGATACAAAGACTCAGATTAGATAATTTTGAATACGGTAATAAATCAGGGAGCTTTTTAGCTAATCAACTCAAATTAAACAAAGAAAAAACATCTATATATGGTATTAAAGATAAAGATGGAAATATAATTCATGATGAGGGAAAAATAAACAATGTTTTTAAAGATTTCTATAAAACTCTATACACTCCACAAATAAATCCATCTAATGAGGATATTAATGAATTCTTGGAGAAAGTAACACTACCAAAACTAGATATTAGTCAATCATCAAAACTAGACTCACCATTAACATCAGATGAGCTCCATGAAGCAATTAAAAGCATGCCTAATAAGAAATCTCCAGGTCCTGATGGCTATCCAGTGGAATTCTATAAAGAATTCTGGGATATACTGGAACCGATATTCTATAGAGTGCTACTTGAGTCAGAAGGAAATGGCAGGCTACCAACACATATGAATTCAGCCAATATTAGTCTCTTATTAAAATCAGGCAAAGACCCAGTATTACCTACCAGTTATCGTCCAATCTCTCTTATTAATGTTGATGTTAAAATAATTTGTAAAGTCTTATCAAAAAGACTAGAGAAGATAACTCCTGTTATTATACATCCAGACCAAACCGGATTCATAAAAGGAAGACACTCGAACACAAACACTCGCAGATTATATAATGTAATAGAGTATTCGTATTTTAAAAATATTGAAACAGCTATTTTTTCTTTAGATGCTGAAAAAGCTTTCGATAGAGTGAATTGGAATTTCTTATTTGCTACCTTAAATAAATTTGGTTTTGGGAATTACTTCATTAACTGGTTAAAAATATTATATAGTTCACCAACAGCGTGCGTCAGGACAAATAATCAATTATCTTCAAGCTTCTGTTTACAGAGGGGGACCAGGCAAGGTTGCCCACTTTCACCAGCATTATTTGCTATTTTTATTGAACCTTTAGCAGCAGCAATAAGGCAAAGTGCTGATATTAAAGGCATAAAGGGTAGAAACACAGAACATAAAATTAGTCTCTATGCTGACGATGTTTTGCTTTTTCTTGAGAACTCAGGAAACTCAATATCCAATGTTATCAAGTTAATAAACTCATTTTCAAAAGTTTCTGATTATTCTATAAACTGGACAAAATCTACAGTTCTTCCAATAAATTGCGTGTTTAATAATTCTCTTAATGAAAGACTACAATCAGGTAACATTAAATATTTAGGTGTTAATATCTCTCCTAAATTGGAGGATTTAATAAAATTAAATCATATCCCACTATTAAAGAAAATTGAAGACGATCTTACTAGATGGAGATCTCTACCCATATCACTTATGGGAAGAGTTGCCTCAGTAAAAATGATGGTGCTGCCGAGAATAAATTATTTATTCTCAATGATTCCAAATAAACCTTCAACTGAATGGTTTAAGTCCCTGGACTCTTCTATATCTAAATTCCTTTGGAAAAATAAAACTCCACGTATTAGTTTAAAAACATTACAGAAAACTAAAGATACCGGAGGATTAGAACTTCCAAACTTTTATTACTACTATTTAGCCAACAGGTTACAATATATATCAAAGTGGTTAAAACCGAATGCACTAGATGAAACTTGGATAGATATAGAACAAACTTTATGTAATAATATTAGGATTTCAGATCTACCATTTATCAGTACAGATTTAAAAAGACATGTCTGCTTTAAGAGCATCAATATTAGCTCATCTCTGACAGCATGGTGGGAGTATCTGAAAATGACAAAGTCTTCACTACTCCCATGTAGACATACACCTCTCTGGAACAATCCTGACATTCAACAAGAAAATAATATGTTAAATTTCCCAGGTTGGAGAATGAAAGGTATTGAATGTCTGGAACACATATTTGAGGGTATAGACTTTATTCCATTTAATAAATTAATAATACAATATGACATTGATAATAAATATTTCCTACAATACCAACAAATTAAGTCAATTGTAAAAAAGAAATTTAAGCTTAATAAAACATTGTTGGAAACACCAACATGTGTGTTAGAGTTTATTAATTTTCAACCACCCAAATTATTATCTAAAATATACAAAAAATTGTCTAGAATCAGATGACTCGATAGCACTACCTGTTGAAAAATGGGAGTCAGATTTATCAATTAACTTTGAACAAAAAATTTGGTCTCAAGTATGTTCAAATACTTTTAAATTGACTAGAATCTCCAATTTACAATTAATACAATATAAGGTTCTCTATAGAGTACATTATACAGGTCAGCGAATGTTTAAGATGGGCTTTACACCATCTAACAAGTGCTCACAGTGCATAAGTAATACACCTGATGATTATATTCACGCGCTCTGGTTCTGTCCACCCGTTCAGAGGTTCTGGGTACAGGTATGTGAAGACTTGTCTAAATGTTTGAAATTTAATATCCCACTCTCTCCATCTGTTTGCTTATTGGGTATCTTTGAAGATGTTATACTAGAAAAAAATACATCCTATATGCTTTTCACTGCCTTATGCATCGCAAAGAAAACCATACTCGTAAATTGGAAAAATAAAAATAATCTTAGCATTAATCAGTATAAAAATCTTCTGTTAGATCATATTAGTCTTGAAACAGCATCTGCCGACACATTGGATCAATCTATTTGGCATTCTTTGATCGGCTCCGTTACGTAGTGAGGGTGGGGGGTCTGGGATGTGGCCTTGTGGGGCATTGGGACTGGAGGGGGGGAGGTTGGGGTTTGGGGCGCCGGGGGTTGGGGCTGCTTGGGCGGGGAGGACCTTGTCTTCGACCTGGGGAGGACCGGGGGGGTTCTGGGGGATATCTGCTAGGGGCGGCATGCGGGCTCTCGGGTGGTCGGTGGCGGCGGTCATGGGTCGCCGGTCGGTGACCCGGCTGTGCTGGGGTGGTTTCGGGGCGGGTGCCGGGAGCTTGGGACTCTGGGGGCGTGTCGTCCCCGGGCTTGGGCCTGGTGGGGGTCGGGGGTCTTGAGCTCTGGCGGGCGGGTCGCCGGGCTATGGGCTGGCTGGCGCTCTGGTGCCCGGCTCTGGCCGGGGGCCCTCGGTTCGCTGGTGGGTTGGGGTTCATATGCTGGGGGGTGGGTGTCTGGGGGCGTGACTGGTGGCCAATGGGAGGGGGCGGGCAAACCCAGCCTGGGTGTCTAATGTGTTATGTGTTCTGAAAGTGGTTAATATGAAGGGTGGGTGTAGTATTTCTTCTGGGGTGGGGATTAGGTGGATGTCCTTGATGATGGCCTTGGACTATGCTTGGCCGGTGTGCGGGCCCTGGTTGGGGCCTGTTCTTGGTGCTTCCTGGCTCTGTCGGCGGTTGGGCGGGCGCTCTTGGCCGTGTCGTCCATGTTGGACTTTGTGTCTTCTTGGACGGCGGGCTAACTGCGGTTCGCAGGGGTCGTGGCGGCCCTGGTGGGTGTGGGCTGTTGGTTCTGCTGTTGGCGGCCCTCGGGGCCGTGTCCCTCTCTGGTCTTGGCTCAATGGTCTGGCGGTCGGAGAGGTGTTTCTTTCACCTCGCTCCTTGGGTGGACCTTGGCGAACTGGGGGGGTACGCAGGGTCAGCGGGGGAGCTGACTCGCTGTGGGAGCACTATTCCTGCAGATATTTTCTCCCCATCCCTCAACACGCACCTCCGCCCTCTTCATCTTAAATTAATACATGTAGGGAATTTGGGTCTCGGGTGTGCTGCAATGGTTTTAAATCTCTATTGTTCAGAGCACCTGGGACTCAATTTTATATACACTTTAGACATTCATTCATAAACATCTTCATAAAAGTCACATATAGGGAATGGAGTGAGCACTATGGCTATGGGTGGCGGGATGATATCAATCTCGCCCCCATGCCTATGCTCACTCAACATTATGCATCTAGACAATTAGGGCCTGGGTTAGAGTTGGAGTGGAGGGGAAACTGGTACAATGCTAGCCTTTGCTCCTTCTCTTTCCCTTTTAAGTACACTTTACAACAACACTCACCAACAGTACATTTGGGGACGGGGGTGTGTGTGTCGGGGTCTTGATTTGTTAATTTCATTTTTATTTATTTATGTATTTATTTATATATATATATTATTTATTTATTTTTCTCTTACCCCCCTGGTTGCCTGGCGGACATTCTGGGGGTGGGCCGTCAGGGGTTGTGCTGGGGTGTGGGGGGGTTCGGGGCCTGCGGGTTCGCCGTGGGCGGGGCTGGCAGTGCGCTCCCTCTGGGGCTGCTTGGACTCGGGTGTCCTGTCCTGTCCTGTCGGCGGGGCGTGGGGTGGGCCGGATCTTGGACGTTTGCTGCTCTCCACCCCAGAATGAATGGGCCTACCTCCTGGGTTTGGATGTGGGCTGCCCCATGTAGGGAGCAGGTACATGTCTTGGACCTAGGGGGTATAGAGTGTGCATCGGGATTATGAATGGAGCGTGTCGTTATTGTTTGTCTTTCTGTGACTGAGGGTGAGGATGAGGGTGGGTCTGAATGAGTGTGTCTGTGTATGAATGTTTAAGTGTCAGGCTGGGACTTGGACTGCCCCCTCTCTGATACTTCTGAGGCTACTCAGAGTTGCGCTCCTGCCACGTGGCCCCCTGGTGGGTGTTCCTCTGCCTGCGGGCGTGCTTGGGGCCCTCACTATCTGGGGCTGGGCGCTTGGGCGTTTGTCAGCTCGGCCTGGTGGCTGCCTGGTGGGGCTCGGGTCCTCTGGTCCTGTCGGGTCTGGACCTGAGGGATGGGCGTCCCCGGTGCCCGAGCCTCGGTGACCGGCCCTGGGGCTACGTCGGTACGGCGGGCTCCGGCGGGGGCTTGTGTATTTGTCGCTGTTGACACCGGGGGGTCATTGTGTGTGGTCCCTGGTGGGGTTCGTCCGGTTCTTCCACTTGGTCGGATCTGGGGAGTGGACGAGTGGCTCGTCCTGTTCGGGTGGTCCTGGGGACTCTGGGCTCAGGGTCCTTCCTGGGGTCTTGGGCTTTGATCGCCCCTTCGTCTGTCTCGGGCTTTGGGGGGACGGGTCTCTGATGCTTCACATTCGCTACTAAATGTTCTATTGGAGGAACCTTATTCACTTATGCATGCTCACAACCACACACAAATGGATGCAGGGATGTATATATAGATGTATGTAGATGGGTATATAACTGAATATAAATATATATGTATGTATATTGTATATATATTTGTAGGTATGGGTATGTGTATTTATAGAAATCTACTGCAAGGTCATGAATATTATCAGTCTTTATGTTTGTATGTTTAGTTGCTGTGTTCTGTCATGTGCTTTGCAGGATTGTGTACGGAGGTTTGGTGTGTTTGCATTGTGCTCTTTCTGTGGATAATTGTTGTTTTGTTGTCTACTTTCTCTTCTCTTTTCTTTCTTTCTCTACACCGTAAAAAAAAAACTGTCGTTTTTACAGGAAAACGCTGGCAGCTGTGGTTACCAGAGTTTTCCTGTAAAAATTACGGGCACAACGTAATTAAATATACAGAGAAAATATGTAAATTAACTTACAGTGATTGACACTGTAAATTTACATTATTATTCTGTTAAGTCAACACAAATTAAATGTTAATTTTACATAGTTTTGTTCTACATAAGAAGACCCTTTCCTGTATTTCTGTTAATTTACATTATTAGTCTGTTAAGTCAACACAAATTAAATGTTAATTTTACATAGTTTTGTTCTACATAAGAAGACCCTTTCCTGTATTTCTGTTAATTTACATTATTAGTCTGTTAAGTCAACACAAATTAAATGTTAATTTTACATAGTTTTGTTCTACATAAGAAGACCCTTTCCTGTATTTTTTACCTCTAATAAATGTTTTTACTACATCAAAAACTGGCTAAATTTACTGGGAAATATCAACCAAAAAACTAATTTAAACTGGTAAAACCACAGTAAAATTTTGTATGTAAAATAATGGATATTTTGTGTTTTTTGTTCATCGCTAATAATAATCAAATTATATGGTGAGTTACTTTTTAAACCCGCTAATTGACTACCAGTACTACTACTGTCATTAAAAAACATGCAAAATGTATCATGGAATGAGAGGTACATATCACTTTAGAAAAATTTATTGACACAATTTTTAAACAATTCAGCGACTCCGATTTAATCCACAATCAAAAACTCAACTCTTTTAGTCAAGACAGTTTTCAATTAACAAAAAAATGCCAGGCAAAAAGCTTAAAAGAAATTAAATGTAAATGTTTCCATTTTTAGCAGTTCTCTTAATACTTTAAACAAAAAATGTGTAAATGTGGAAACAAAAACTTGCAGTGTTTCAATGAACAGTCCACAGAGCCGAAACTTCAAATATGTTTTCCTGCCAACAGTCCAAAAAACAAAAACTTGCAGTGTTTCAATGAACAGTCCACAGAGCAGAAACTTCAAATATGTTTTCCTGCCAACAGTCCAAAAAACAAAAACTTGCAGTGTTTCAATGAACAGTCCACAGAGCAGAAACTTCAAATATGTTTTCCTGCCAACAGTCCAAAAAACGAAAACTTGCAGTGCTTCAATGAACAGTCCACAGAGCAGAAACTTCAAATAGTTTTTCCTGCCAACAGTCCAAAAAACAAAAACTTGCAGTGTTTCAATGAACAGTCCACAGAGCAGAAACTTCAAATATTTTTTCCTGCCAACAGTCCAAAAAACAAAAACTTGCAGTGCTTCAATGAACAGTCCACAGAGCAGAAACTTCAAATATTTTTTTCCTGCCAACAGTCCAAAAAACAAAAACTTGCATACCTCTTCATTGAACAAGTTGAGTCCACAGAGAGAGTCCTTATTTAGGTGTCACACCACTCGTGATCGGTGATTTCCTGTATCAGGGTGAGGACTCGGGGGTTCACGTTGAGACGACGCTTGGAGTTTTTGTTCTCCACTTTGGTTCCCTTTTCTGGATTTATTCGAAAAAAACACCTGTTAAAAGAAAAGACGACCATCATAATTATTTAGAAGTTTCAGTAAAGTAAAATACATATTTAAAAAAGCTAAGTTTGGTCCTCTGGATATTCAAAAAAACAAAACAAAAAAGTAGAAACATTGGCCCTCATTCATGAACCGTTCGTACGCACAGATTTGTTCTTAAACTGTGCGTACGAGTGATTTAGGATCATTTGCGGCATTCAACAATGTTTTCGTATCCTACGATTTTTTTCAGATACGAACAAAATTTACGAGTGGTCCGGACCTGTCGTATATTTTAGGAGCGTCAGTCTGCTGTCATCCAGACGGAATTTCTCCACTAATAACTTCATATTTCATTATTTAGAAAATATTTAGAGTTTAAAAAAGTCACGCACCACAATTGGTCTTGACAATACCATACCATACCATTTTATTTATAAAGCACTTTAAACAGGAACAAGTCCACCAAAGTGCTGGACAAACAAACACGCAACAGGCAACACATACAATGAAGTACAACACGAAAAACATAAAAACATTGCAGATCATAAATCAAACGATCCAGTACACATCAGCTGGCATTGAAAGCGATGGAGTAGTAGTGAGTTTTTAACCGGGATTTGAAAACCGAGAGGGAGGGGGCCTGTTTGATGAGCAGCGGTAACTCGTTCCAGAGTCTTGGGCCTGCTACAGAGAACGCCCTGTCACCCCTGCGCTTAAGGCGAGTTTCTGGAACTATTAAGAGTACCTGATCCTCTGACCTCAAAGCACGTGGAGGGACATATGGGTGTATCAGATCCGAGAGATAGGCGGGGGCGAGACTGTTCAGCGATTTGTAGACATACATGAGAATTTTGAATTGGATTCGAAGATGAACCGGTAGCCAGTGAAGGGAGGCCAAGACTGGTGTAATGTGCTCTCTTTTGCGGTTTTGTTTGAAGTCGAATTATATTTTTAAATGTAATAATGACTAACTTATTAAAGTATTTAAATTAAAATCAATTTGTTATCAATGCCGTTTTCTAACACTACAATATTAATATGAAGATCTCAAACTAAAACCAACTTAAATTATGAATTAATGTAAGTTTAATTTGTCTCGGTAACGCAGACTTTAGGTTGACCTCCTGTCGCAGTCATAGCTGTCAGATAGCTCAATCAGTAAAGCGTTGCGTCGTAGTGCAGAACTTTATGGGTTCGAGTCCCACATGGGACAACGTTTTTTTTTTCTCCTTTTAATTCATTCCAGATTTAAAAAACACAAGAAAACTATTTACAATACAACAAGAAATGAAGCATAAAGTCTTTAATCTGGAATGAATAAATAATCTAAAGAAGGAAGGGAAAAAAAATAGGCATACCTTGTGGGAATCGAACCCACGAAATCTCGATAACAGTGCAATGTTTTAACCAGTTAGCCACCAGTACACGTGTATATTTTAAGGTCCACATTTCTTATAAACAGACATTCTTTGTCATTAGTTGGTCATTTACTCCCATGAGTGACGCTGCTAATAAGGACAGATTTACTTTTCTCGATCAAGGAGAGCAAAACTTCAATCTCCGCACCGGTAGAGTTCTTCTTTTTTACTTTTCGCTGTCATTTTATGCACAAACACGTTTTGCCTCCGAGGCAGGAAACGTAGCCTTATATGGCGTTTTGAGGGGTGGGAATTATGTAAATGACCTCTCCGCGTGCACGCGCAGGTGGTTGGAACAGGTGGGATTCATCATATTTACGCAACCCATTTACACACTTTTCCTGAGGATAGAAGACTTTGTTGAATCTGACGTGGCATGTTCGTACGAACGCTTCGTACGAACAAAAGTAGGAGAAATTTAGGATAAAAATACGAACATTTTCGTGAATGAGGGCCATTGTCGTCTTTCGTTCGAAAGACTTCCTCAGTCTGAGGCCCTGTTTACACGGCGCGTATTTTGAGTGGAACCGCTCCTTTATCTCTGCGGATGTGCTTATCATTGACATGAGTCCACTGGGCCCCCTCTTTGACTCCGATGGTTTTTGAACTCACCCTGCAGAGTGGAGGTTTTTCGCTGACCCCCCGTTGATAATGTAAACATCTCCCGCTGATCTTTTGTTTGAACACATGCGCGCAGCACGCATGCTCGGACAGTCAGGGCAGGCAGACATTTCACGTGTCACGCTGCAAAATATGTGCTATATAATAACAGTTTAACAATAATAAACAGTATTTATGTTAGCGTGGGAGATATATAGTAATCTGAGCTATCTATCTGGACTCGTTACGTTATTTAAACAATGCGTAACGTAAAATGAAGACACCAGGTTTATTTATTTATTCATTCAACACCACAAACTGTACGTCACACAAACACTGAGAATTTAACTGAACACTATTAAAACACGTTAACTGAACTGTAAATATGTTAATGAACTAGACTCTTGCTGTGTTTTCATCTGGACCCCATCAGAACCGGTCCGCCTGTTGGAACGACAGCTTCTCCACCTCGCAGAAAAAAAGAAATAAATAAAAGCTCAGTTCGTTGTTGTGTGATCAAAGTAAACACAAGCAAAAATTAAATTAAGAACGTTGATTTACCTGCTGTAAGTCATGTTTTTCATGGAGTAAAGTCCGACATCATCCTCGTCAACTCTGTTCTGGTCCACAGTCCACTCAGCGTCTGGTGTGCAGCTTGTTAGATGAAGAGGTCCCACTTGGTGTCAAATCTGTCGACTCTTATCCAAAATTCAGCTTTAACTTGTTGTTAACTTGTTGATAGCTCAACGTTTAGTCCAGAAGAACGCAGCAGTCTGCCAGCAGAGTGAGGCAGCACGCATGTGCAGTGGGTGAAGGTTCACCAGCACGCATGCACAGTGGGTGAAGGTTCAAAAATCCACAGCGCTAACTAATGACAGGGCATGGTAACTACTGTACAGTAGGGGTTGAACGAGTACATAATTTTTAACCTCGACATTAACATAAAAAAACTCGAACGACGCTCGAGTAGCCGATGACGTCACAGTGTCTTACGATGCAAAATAAATAAATAAATATAAATGCCTAAAAACGTCTTTACAAAAAGAAAAAAAAGACCAACAAAGCATTGGGAGCATTTATTATGCTCCTATCATGTATCATACTGCAGATAAGTCACAGGAAAAACAAAACTATTAGTTATTATTATTAATTTTAAAAGTGAAAGTAATGCGCTGAAAACCGAAACTGCTCACAGTGCTCACAACCTGCTCACAGTGGATCAACCAGTTGGCTGATGACAGACAAAACCAGTTGCTCACATGATCAAGGAGGACCATCAGCCTAACGATAGATCGTTAACACCCTGATGGTTATTGCTATTCACAGAGGGCTGAGTGATACTAGCAATAACAGCATTGTAAGAGGGAGACAGTTGAACCCGGAGGCCTCCACCTCTGTTTAATTATGGACGGTTTCTTTTCACAAAGATGGCCTCCTTTACTCCTCTCTCAAACCAGTGTTCCTACGAACGTGGCCATCTTTGTGAAAAGAAACCGTCCATCATTAAACAGAGGTGGAGGCCTCCGGGTTCAACTGTCCCCATCTTACAATGCTGTTATTGCTAGTATCACTCAGCCCTCTGTGAATAGCAAACAACCATCAGGGTGCTAACAATCCATCGTTAGGCTGATGGTCCTCCTTGATCATGGGAGCAGCTGGTTTCAGGCTGTCATCTGCAAACTGGTTGATCCACTGTGAGCAGGTGCTATAAGACTGAGCTGAATACAGCACCTCAGACTGAAGAAGTCTTTCAGACGAAAGATTAAACGTTTCTAGAGGTTTTTTTTTTTTTTTTTATGTCCAGAGGACCAGACTTAGCTTTTCTAGATTTTTCTACCTGGATTATTGAGCATGCATCTGGGTAAAATACATATTGTTTTATAGTATTACAAATTGAAAGCAAGCCATATTTATTTACCTTTGAAGCAATTCCAGAGTTGAAGCCAGCTCAGACGGATAATGGATGTTGAAACAATAGTAGCTCCCGAACATCAGGCACAACGCAGAAACGAAGGAGGGGATGTTTGTGTTGATAAGGGTCCGGTCCAGACTCAGCATGTACCTTGTTGAGGAATAGCATGACTGTCCTATAAAGAAAAAATAATAATTGAACAGGGTACCGTATATATTATTAGGTCCTATACTCGCATGAGAAAATCCATTAGTAGTACAACGTAATAAATTAGATATGAAGCAGACTTACCACAGACAATGATGGTTGGCATTAGAGCCACTTGCTCCAGTTGCACATCTTCTGCCAGACTCGTTTCATCTACCGGTACATAGAAGAACATGGACTCCTCCTTCTCATGAAAGTAGTTGAGGAGAAGCAGGACCATCTCTTTCACATCCTCTGAGCAGCCACTCTGCTGTCCCCGTAGCCTCTGAAGTCTTGCATAAGTCTGAAGGAACTTCTTGTTGTTCTTGACACAAACAGGGGTCAGGTAGTTGAGGAGCCTTTTTCCCTTCAAATCCAAGTTGCATATGAAGGTCTCCTTGAGGTCGTTCCCAGTGAGTTCCTTGAAGTGGATCGACATGCCAATTTCATCAAACAAAAATGGCCACTCCTCTCTGAGGCACTTGATACTTTTTTACAGTTCTTCTTGAAATTTAGTCCATGGAATTTCAAAATTGTCCTCCCAGTGCGAGTCAAGCTGTGGGCTGCTGGATGAGGTAGATGCTGAACTTTGGGGTGAAACTGAGAGCAATGACAGCGATTGGGCAGGTTAAGCTTCATCAGACGAAAGTGAGCTGTTTTCAGGTCTGTAAATTACAGAGAGGAAAAAAAAGGTTTACAATGTACAATATAAGAAGATGTCTATGCCTGTTTAGAACATTGTGCATGGGGCACAAAGTGTAAAATAATATGTTAAAATATTTCACCAACACATTTTTCATTATTTAGATCACATTCTGAGTGTTAACATTTTCTACTAACATTTTATTGTTCTGGGTTCTGTATATTTAAACATTTTTGTGAATGTCTGGTTTCTGGAATACACTGTTCTTAATTGTCCCTGATGACAGGCAGAGAACAAATCAGACGTTTTCATGCAGTCACAGATTTGACAGATCACTTCGTCTGTTAGGCTCATATTTTTTAATAAGGACATTACTTTCGATATGGTGTAGGCTTGACCTAACTCGTGAATATTTTGCATTTCCTCAACAATAATTTTTATAGTAGAAGCAGGTATGAGCATCTGCCCTTGCAGTTTAAGTTAAAAGACACACACATTTCTGAGATATGAGTCACTATCATTCTCTGGCATGTCAATAGCTTCACTGGCTGCTTGCATGGCTTCATGTGTGTTTTCAGAATTATCTGTGCTGGCAAGTGCACTTGAGGACTGAGGGCAAGTTTCCATGTACATGTCATCAATACTATCAGGGGAGCATGCTTTATGCTTCCTACACATATGAGAAGTAAATGACGACTTCTTTGTAAAGACATTCTTACAACCTTTAACTGGGCATGACACTGACCTGCCCTCTCCAATATGGTCATTTAAGTGAGACACTAGCTCTTTCACCATCATGAGAAAATGGTGGGCACATAATGCAACCGCGCATTTTAAATCGGCAACAACGGCTGTAGCTTGTGGCGCAGGTGCATTATGTAAATGATAAAAATGACCCTTGAAAGCAGAGTAAGTTGTAAATGTTTGACTACAGTTAGCACCAACACACTTGAAAAGACAACGAGGCTCATTCCATGCACTTTGCAATGTAGCATATACCCTAAGTTAAAGTGTCCAGTTTCTTTGTGCAAAAGACGCAGGTCATCATTTAAGAAAATTTGGTGGGTGTGTGATTTATCACACATTGGTGTAGCAGTCTTAAAAGCTAACGGCACTAGCTTAGAACAACATGTGCTAACATTAGCTTATTACATGTGCTTAGCTTAGCTTGCAACATGTGCTTAAATTAGCTTATAACATATGCTAACATTAGCTTACAACATGCGCTAACAGTTCAGCAGACATTCCCGGTAGGAAAAAAGTAAACGTAAAGCTTACGTGGAAATGTTATTTTCTCTGAATCAACAGCCAAAGACTCCAAAACAAGATGTAAAAAGTTTTTAGAAAATTTCTTCTCCGCTCCTCCAAACAGCAGTACTGTATCTGGCTAGCTGCAGCCGTGAACGTGACGAGGCCAGTTCTTCTTCTTCTTCTTTTCTATCATGGCGGATCGCAAGCAACGTAAAGGTGCATACCGCCACCTACCGAGCTCAGCGAGAAAGGCTCTGGTCCCAGGCAATGTGTTTGCAGAAACTAAAAGAAAAACCCGCTCATTCTCAATCAGTTCATCTGGACAGTTTCTTTTTAGTAGAAAGAAAGAAAAACGTTTTTAGTTCAACCCCTCTCCCCCACCCAACGCGGTCACATGACTT
>JBBPBX010073864.1:0-17718 GCA_038048925.1 Garcialebias charrua
CATTTTTTTTGTTGATTTCAACTGTTTTCACATAAATTCAAGTTGTTTTTGTGGTAATTTCTGCTACTTCTCTAATTAATTTATATTTGCTAATGTCAGCTTGTTATGCTCCTTTCAGCATTCTTATGCTAGTTTAAGTTTTTTCTACTATTTCAGATTCTAGTTAGCTGTTTCGTTTAGTCTTTCCTCAGAAAGGCTTCTTCACCCCAGCACCTCAGACTGAAGAAGACTTTTGGAGGAAAGAGGAAACGTTGCTATAATTTTATTTTATTTTTTTAATATCCAGAGGACCAGACTTAACTTTTTTAGATTATCTAGTTTTGTTTAGTCATTTTTTTAAAGAAAATATCAAATTGCATAGCCTGCTATTTAATTTTTTTTTAACTTTAACACATTATATATTTAATGTATATGATTTGGTAATGCACCATTAATTAGAATTATTATGTTTACGTTTACAAATAAAGACATACCGGTAATCAACACTGCTGGGAAACATTCTTAAAGCATGAAGCTGGGATGTTGTGGTTTAATTTGGAGTAATTACTTTTCCAAGGATATCAAAGAAAATCAAGTTTCTGAAGTGGAGTAATAAAATGCACAATGATCAGCATCATTTTAGTGTTTAATGATTAAAAGTATAACGTTAACTTTAATCATTGTGGTAAAAAAAAAAAACAGATAATCAGACGTTTTGCAAATTTCCCACTTACTAAACCAAGAAGCATCTAATTAAAATCCAGTCGGTGTTAAAAAGGTACCAACAGCAGGTCAAAAATTCTAATCACTTTATTCTGATCTCATTTCCAGGCAGGAATTTGTTCATTTTAACATCACCGTTATTGTTTTACCCTTTTCTCAATAACAAGCTCAGTCATGTTTTCACATAATAATAAAAAGCTTTTTTCCTGTTAGAGCCAACAGTCTCGTTTTGGAGACACAATAAGCTTTTTGACATTCAACCTCAGCTCCTTTACCGAGTCTTCTCCCCTTTGTTACCGTGGCAACAAAGGGACCAATAACACTTTGGTGCTGGGATTCATTAATAAATCAGACCTCTGTCGTAACTAACTGATCAAGGAGAAAGAAGGAAAGAGGGGAGCTGGGACTTACAGCAAATCCAAAAGCTGACGCGCTGTGTCTCATGAAGGAAACAGCTGTGGTAACAGAAAACAGTCCATTAGTGGATTATGTCATTTGAATGTTATCACTGTTTTATTGACAGAACAGACTCATAAACACAAATCATCACACATAATACACTTTAGCGCAAACACTATTGGAAAACAATTAAGTTTGTTGTGTTATCTGTTTCAGCTTTACTGTTATTGACAAAAAAATAAAAAATGTTGTTTTCAAAAAATACAAGGTGTTTAAAAATAACAGCTTGTGATTCTACTAAAAATACATTAATTGAGCTTTTTATTCATTGATTCGAGCACAGTGAACAAATCAGAAAGTTGAGCAACACCTAAAAGCATCAGCCATGCACGGTAGTAGAAGGTTCATGGTTTGAGTTTGCTTTGCAGCTTACAGGTCAGCTTTGAATTTGTCTGTCCTCTTTTATTTTAAACTGCTATTTAAGGGGCTCGTTGGCCAACAGTTAAAGTGAAAATGTCTCAATAAACAAGACTGAGCACAAGAAAAGCAGCAACTTCAACAACAATCAAGATTTTTTTGTTATTATTTATTTTAGCTTGTTTAGCTCATGCTTCAATTAAACTGCAGTGAAACTTTTTAATTGATTTCCCCAAAATTTCAATAAAATTAAACCAAGACTTGAACAAAAATTCCCAAAACTAGCATGACATATCTTCAGTCATGCAAGAAATACTTTGTGCTGCCTTCACACTGCTCATTTATTACGCAACAAGTTCTGCTGCAAGTTCTGCTGCATTCTTAATATTCTTAATAATAATAATAATAATAATACTTTATTTATAGAGCCCTTTAAAACAACCACAGCTGCAACAAAGTGCTGTACATAAAATCAAGAACATTTAAACACATAAAAATAAAACAGTTGTTAAAACATTAAGATCAATAAAAACAATAAAACAGTGCAGAACAAAATCAGTCTGTGCTAAAAGCCAGTGAGTAAAAATGTGTTTTTAAAAGAGTTTTAAAACTGGACAGTGAAGGAGCTTGTCTGACGGGAAGAGGGAGATCGTTCCACAGTTTTGGAGCAGCAACAGAAAAAGCTCTGTCCCCTCTGAGCCTCCGTTTGGACCTCGGCACCTCCAGAAGCAGCTGATCAGCTGATCTGAGGCACCGAGCAGGAGAGTATGGGTGAAGCAGCTCAGAGAGGTAGGATGGAGCAAGACCATTTAAACTTTTAAAAACAAATAAAAGAATCTTAAAATGAACTCTAAAATGAACAGGCAGCCAGTGGAGTGAAGCCAGAGTGGGGGTGATGTGCTCCCTCTTATGAACTCCAGTTAGAAGGCGAGCAGCAGCGTTCTGGACCAACTGGAGACGTCTGAGGGAGGACTGGCTGACGCCAAGGTAAAGAGCGTTACAGTAATCCAGCCGAGAGGTGATGAAGGCATGGATTACTGTTTCCAGCTGCTGCTGTGTAAGGATGGACTTTACCTTAGCCAGCTGTCTGAGGTGATAAAAACTGGTCTTGACCACCGCTCCAATCTGGGAATCTAATTTAAAATCACTGTCCATTTTAAAACCCAAGTTAGAAACTGTTTTCTTTACATGTGGTGCCAGAGGGCCAAGATCAACAGGGCAAGGTTCACAAGAGCCACTAGGACCAAACACCATCACTTCTGTTTTCTTTTCATTAAAATTTAAAAAGTTTAAAGACATCCAAGCTTTGATGTCTTCAAGACACAACAGAAGTGGCCTGATTGAGGAGGCATCTTTCTTTTTTAGTGGCATATAGATCTGACTATCATCGGCGTAACAATGAAAAAATATCCCATGCTTTCTGAGGATTGATCCCAATGGAAGTAGGTAAAGGGAGAAAAGCAGGGGACCTAAAATGGAGCCCTGTGGAACCCCAAAACACAGAGGAGCAGTGGAGGATTCAGAACCAGCTATGTTCACAGACATGGTTCTGTCTGCCAGATAGGACCTAAACCAGCTCAGTGCAGTACCACAGATACCCACTTGGTGCTGTAAACGTGATATTAAAACGTTATGGTCCACTGTGTCAAAGGCAGCGGTTAGGTCGAGCAAGACAAGAACCACATGTTCACCAGAATCATTGGCCATAAGAATATCATTAAAAACTCTGACTAGAGCTGATTCTGTGCTGTGGCGAGTTTTGAAGCCAGACTGAAAAACCTCCATTATGTTGTGCTCGTCCAGAAAACATTTCACCTGTGAATACACAATTTTTTCTAAAATTTTTGAAATAAAAGGCAGCTTGGAGATGGGCCTAAAATTAGCCAAGACAGATTGGTCTAGGCTGGGCTTTTTAAGCAGGGGCTGCACCACCGCATGTTTAAAACTTATTGGCACAACACCTGAGGACAGACTGCTATTGATAACAGCAAGGATCACCTGCCTGATGCTGGAAAAAACCTCTTTTAACAGACGAGGGGGGACAAGGTCACGAGGGGAACCTGATGGCTTAATATGGCCAACCACATCCTCTAAAAGGGTCAGAGTCACTGGTTCAAATCTATCGAACACAGCCAGGCAGGGGACCAAGCAGGAGGGGTCAAAAGCAGGGGCTGAAATAAGGGCCCTTGTGGTAACAACCTTATTTATAAAAAACTGCAGGAAGTCATTACAGAGTTCAGTTGAGGCTTCATGGCAGACAGGTTGTGGGGCCTTCAGGACAGAGTCAATAGTTTCAAAAAGGACACGCAGGTTGTTGTGATTGGACGTGATAATGTCTGACAAGTGTTGTTTTTTGGCCTCTTTAACAATGTTCTGGTACTGACGTTGACAGTCCTTTAAAATGTGAAATGAAACCTCTAGTTTATCCTTTTTCCATCTCCGTTCAGCTCTGCGGCACTCCTGTCTGGCTGCAAGAGTTTTTTCATTGAACCAGGGTTCAGATCTGGCTTTAGGTTGCACCAGTTTAAATGGTGCCACAGAGTCCAAAATGGTTTGACAGGAGGCGTCAAACCAGGAGCTCAGCTGATCGGTGTCAGCAGCAGAGTCAGATGGAGCACAGAGCTGTTCAAAGGCAGCAGAGAACTGACAAGCAGTGGAAGGTTTAAAAACTCTACGTCGCTGGGCAGGAACGTAGTTTTTAACTGGAGCACAGGACAAACCAACATCAAATAAAACAGGCCTATGGTCAGAAATAACATTATCATAAAGTTCCAGGTCGGTCACAGACAAGCCGTGAGAGAGAACCAGGTCCAATGTGTGTCCATGTTCATGCGTGGGACCAGCCACCCACTGAACCAGGTTAAAAGAGTCAGTGAGGCTCAGAAAGTCCTTCACCAGTGGTTTCTCTGGACAGCATACATGTATGTTAAAATCCCCAACAATAAGGACTGCATCGTGGTTTATCATTATTCCAGTCAGGAAATCAGAAAAGTCATTCAAAAAATCCTTATTATATTTGGGGGCTCTGTAGATAATAGCGCACAGCACGGGGTGTGAGCGACCCACCTCAAATAAAGTCACCTCAAAGCTGGAGAAAGAAGGTGGTGCAGTGCACTGCTTGCATTTAAAACTGTTTTTATAAACCACTGCTGTTCCTCCTCCACGGCCTGACATCCGAGGGGAGCTCAGATAAGAGCAGCCGTCTGGTAAAAGTTCAACAAAAACACTGGAGTCATCAGCCTCGACCCAGGTCTCTGTGATGCAGAATAAATCCAAATGATGGGAAGTGAAAAAGTCCCGCAGGATGAAGGTTTTGTTTGTTACAGACCTGGCGTTCACCAGGCCAATTCTGGCAGTAACTGCAGCCTGTAAACTGACGGGCGCTAGGACCCAGGGCAGCGTCTTCAGCCGGGGCAGCGTCTTCAGGCTCTGCAGGTTCACTCCGCGCCGGTGGAGACGAGAGAAGCAGGAGCGGTGGGGGCGAACGCCCGCGCCCAGGCCGGTGACAGGCAGCAGGCAGCTGTCAACAGGATCCAGGAAACGCCAAGGCACAGAGAAAGACGGAAATACTCCATTTCTTGATTGAGAAATGGATGTAGAACGGGCCAGGCAGATCTTTAGTTTCACCAGCTGTCCTCCACGTTTACCGCGGTAACGACAGCGTTTCCGCCGGTGGGGCAGCGCAGGTGCCCTGAGGAGATCAGCTGGGACTCCTGACAGGAACGGGGGTAAAGTTTTCTGTCCACCATAATCAAAGGCACTGAGGTTGCCAACAACATTTTGAAAATCCAGGAGGAACTGGCGATTGTACACAAGCACAGACTTAGTGCTGAGCACAAAACAATGAAATAAAACAATCCAAACCAAGAGCGACAGACGGACAGCCTCAAGCACTGGCGCCATCTTGATTGAGTATGTATAGTATTCTTAGGTAAAATATCTAAAAAAGAAACATGCAATAACTTCATGTTTATCTAAAGTTGTATTTCCTTCTAAAACCTAGTTAGGAAAATATAATTATATTTTATAAAATGTAAAAAAAAAAACTAAAGCGGTTATCCTGGTTTTAATCTGAACCCTGAAAGACCTCCCGCATGAGATTTTGTCAACTAAAGGAATAAGCGGGTAAAGAGAACGAATGGGTTGATGACAATTATTTAATAATCAAGGAACTTTTCCAATGTTTCTTTTTTTAAAATAAATTAAATTCATTTTGAATCCTCCAAACGTAGGCTACGCTTTTGAATACAAGACAAAAATCTCTGAATGACAACATCCACTGAAAATCACTGAGCAGTCATGAACCAAGCTAAATTGCAGTCCATGTTGAGGTATTTTGAATTTATGAGGGGATTTTTTTTTTTTTTGGGAAGCATGCACTTTTATAAAATTGGCATAAAACTACTTTGAGTTTAATATAGAGTGTTATACATTCTTTGCAGTGTGATCACCTTATTGTTTCATCCTGTCTGTTCTTGTGTATAGAGCTCTCTGTCTCAGTACTTTCAGGTCAAAGTCTCATGGGACGCCACAATGGCTGTTTAGTCGCCATGGCAACATGAGATTTGAGGCCAAGATGGGACTTGGTTTGAACTCAGAGCTTTAATCTTCTCTTCCTTTCAGCTGAGCTTTGTTTTTACTCAGCCCTTCTCCCATCCTTTGACAAACACCACTTCTCGTATTTATTTTATTTTATTCAGTTGTTTGAGAATTGCCATGCCGCATTTGATTTATTCTGCTTGAACCCACAATGCTCTGCAGAGCAGAAGGGCCTAAAACTTGAACTAAACTCCAACTGAGGAGTGGAACAGTAAGAAGAAAAATACTTTCTAAACAAGAGAGGAACGGGAACTCCTGTTTTAAAAACAGAAGTACAGAGGAGACGGCGATCCAGACTCATGCATCAGTCATGCTTAGTAGAAACGCATGACTTCCCACAATCTGCTCATTTCCTTTCACTCTGTTTCTCCAGCGTTTTCTTAGCCACACTTCCACCTCCGAGTCTGCTCTTTCCTGTTGTTTTGCAGACAGAAGCTTTATGAATCTCAGCTTTTATCAGACCTCTGACCCATCTGAAACGTCTAGAAATGGAGACAAACTGAGAATGCACCAGCTTCCACAGTAGATGCAAGAAAAAAAATGCTTATTTGACGAGTTGTGCTTCATGTGTGGACACATAACTGGTTTGATTCATTCAGTTTTGAGCCTTTTCTTTTGTCCTGATGCATGCTCAATAATCCAGGTAGATAAATCGGTTGAGTCAGTTCCTCTGGATGGGTTCTTCTTAAGTGAAGTGGTTCGTCTTTTATCCAAAAGACTTGCTCAGTCTTTTGGACAAAAGACGAGACGGTTCAGCAAAGAAGAACCCATCGAAAGGAACTGTTAGATCTTTTCTTATGCTTGAATGATTCATAAATAAATAAATAAGTCAAGAGGAAATAAAACCACCTCCAAGAGGTCTGAAAAACTGTTGATCAAGATCCATTTAAAATATTTATTTATCAAAATCTGTCTAATTTTAGCAAAACATTATGAAATAAGAATTTTGCACTGTGTTTTTAAAGGTAAATTAACCAGTAATGTGTCAAAATAGAATAATAAAATAGCATTTTTGATGTAAGGGCACATTATCCATCAATATGAGCCTTTTTTGTTTCTTATTTTATCATTTGTTTTTGACTGGTCTTCGTGACATTGCAACGAGCACCTTACAAAAAAAAGTACAAATCTGCAGAGTGGCATTTAAAAAACTGCTCTGAATAATGTTCATGTTGGTCTTGTTGTTTCAGTATACTTTAGATTTATACACAGAGTTGATTGGTAACCGGATGGGTTATTGTCTGTTGCATGTAAAAGCTTTTGGTTATTGATATTTACATTCCAACACAGCTTTTGATTCACAAATGCACTCAACCATAACACCAAGCATCACCAGTTCATTATTCTGAATCTGCAGTCCCACATCTCAAACACACACACACACACACACACACACACAAACACTAATTGATGCCTCAGAGGAAAGAGGCTATCCTTTCACTTTTAAAGAACGTGTAAAGTGAAATTAAATGTGTGTTTTTAGTTTGTCACATGGCATAAATATGTGTTATTAATCACCCATATAAATCTGACTGATTAAAAACATTGTTTACCTTATAAAATTAAGTCTCAAAAATCATGAAAAAACATGATTTTGCCTTGCCCTGGAACGCTGGGGGCGTGTCAGTGCGTGGGCGTGGTTTCAGCGCAGCTGCGCTCGTGTCCTGCTCCTGAGCTGACTGTGGAGAGGCAGACAGCAGAGCCAGTAAACCTGCTCTGTTTTTATCTGAGTTCTGTCTGTAACAGCTACTTTTTCCAAGAGTTACGCTGTTTTTGTAAATAGTTTTCTTGTGTGTTTTTAATCTGGAATGAATAAAATTAAAAAAAAGAGTTGTACCATGCGAATTTGAACCCGTGGCATTTGGGACGGAAGGCAAGCGCTTTATCCATTGACCTATCCAGGCACTACAGATACTTGGTATAAAACCACGTGGTATAAAAACATGTTATGATTTGTACGGGTGCCCTGACCATTGCGACATCCAGGGAAGATGCACGAACGAGGCATAATTGATTAGCTAGCTAACAATGAACAAAATATCTATGCTATTGCTATCTGATGCTATCTGCGATTCGCGAGTGAACGGCTCCACCGAGGTGAATTTATACGGCTGGAGCTGCAGGGGGTGGGGCTATACTAATGAGGACCGCGTGACGAAACGCGGTCCCGTTTAAACCACGCCTAAAAAATCCTGAAAAAGACATATCTTTATACACAGTTTCATCTATAACTCCAAAATTAATTGAGCTACAATTTTGAGACTTTTTACTCATTTACAAGATTACAATTATGACATTTATAATGTTTATTGAAGAAAATGTTGAAATTCACTTTACACGGTCTTTAAGTTTTCCTCTGAGAACATTTAAGTGTCAAATTTACTTTCAGTAACTTCAAATTTTCATGTATCACCATCTTGTGGAATGTGTTTTATAGCGCTGTCAAGAAATTTCTCATTATGTTGTTGCTAAACTATTGTATGTAATCACAAAGTCTCAGCATTACAAAGAAATAAGATGTGGGCTTTAGTCATGAGTATATGTGCCATAAGGTAAAATCTTTATAGAAAACCATAATATTCTTGTAAATCTGAAAGCCAGAATAAACTCACTGAAAATGCATTGGCACAGTGAATGAATGAATGAAATGAATTAAAGTCATGTTTGTTCATCGGTACAAAAAGATTGGAACCATTTTGAAAACATACTGGTGTAAAAAATTGTGGGTGTCGGTGTCCTTGCAGCTATTCGTTTTTCAGTTTCTGCTCTTGAGCTCATTTCGATGTGCCAGCCGTCTCTGTGGTAACCGCTTGCCAGCAAATCGATGCCTCTCCAGAGGCGAGCAGACACTATTCCGTGTTCTGTCCTCCGGGTTGTTGGTTAATCAGAGTGGCAAGCATGCATGACCAGTTACAGCACGGCACTAACAAGACAGAGAAACTAAAGGAGGAGGTGTTTGAAATGGAGGAAGAGATAAAATAAGGGTCCACCAGTAGGAGAATAACAAGAAGAAATAGGGAGCTACTAAAATAGCGTTAGAGTGAAAAGACAGTGTTGAAAATGGAGTGAGAGGAAGACAATGCTAACTAGGAAGACAGGAGAAAAAAATGTAAATGGTGACTTTGAAAAGACAGAAAATGTAAATGATGAAGTGGCATGGTCAGTTTGGTGGTCTCAGGATTCTGTCTCTGCTATTTGCAGATGATGTGGTCCTGTTGGCGTCATCATGCAGTGATCTTCCGCTCTCACTGGAGCTGTTCACAACCGAGTGTGAAATTACTGGGGTGAAGAAGAGCACCTCCAGTTCTGAGGCCATGGTGCTAAGTAGGAATAGGGTGGACTGCACATGTCAGGTTGGGAGTGAGGTGCTTCCTCGAGTGGAGAAGTCAAGGTATTTTGGCATTTTTCTCATGAGTAAGGGAAGAACGTGGATCAGCAGATGGATAGGTGCAGCTTCTGTAGTTTTGTGTACTTTGTGCCATTTGGTTGGTGTGAAAAGAGAGCTAAGTTCTGTGTTGACAAATCAGTCTACGTTCCTACGCTCACCTATAGTCACAGACTCTGGGTAGTGACACAAAGAACAAGATTGCAGATACAGGTTGCTCAAGTTGTTGCCCCCACAACCCAACAAGCAGCAAATAATGAATGGATGGAAGGACAGATGGCATGGATGTAAAAGCTGGAAAATAACTGATCAATCTAGGAATAAAGTTGTAATATCCAGTGATTTTAGTGCATTCTGTCTATTTTCTGTTAAGCTTCTCATAAATACTACAACCATTACAACTTGGCACCAATAAAACCCTAATTATCATTGAGTTACTAAGCGAAAGACTGAAAACACAGCCAGCCCCAAACACTCATACTCTCTTTTCCTGATGTTACCTTGCCCAAAGAATAAATGTGAAACTGCTGTGGGTTTTGAAAACCACAGAGCAGGACAACATTCAGATTTCAACACTCAGGAGAAGAAAACAAAAGCAATTTTTCAAAAGCTGAATCAATTCCCACAAATACCACACTTTTCTATTGCCAAGTAAAAAGTGAATAATGGGGGTTTGTGGTGTTGTGGGAGGGTTGTATATGTTCCATTTTTGTTGTAATATGGTAGAAGTGCCACAATTAAAAACAAACACTGATCAGGAGAACATGACAAATGTTCTTTATGATAAGTTCTATTTTAATATCTGGGGTGTTGTTATCTGTTTGGGAAGAGACCAGTAGTCAGGGACACAAAAGCAGTAGGTCCATGAAAGAAGACCAGATCTCACTTTCCCCAAGGACTCTAACCAGCTCCTCGTTGTATGTCCACGGCTGTTCTCAGATTACTAGGACATATAGTCTCTCCAGTGAGTGCTGGGTCTGCTCCAAGATCTCCTCTGAGTGGAATATGTCTAGAAAACCTCCAGATGGATGCTTTTTTTAATTGGATGCCTGAATTACCTAACTCATTTTGATGCAAATGAGCAGTGGATGTAACCAGAGCTACCCCTGGATGATGGGATTTCGGCCGTCTTAAAAAAAAGACCATTTCAGTTGCTTGTATCAAGGATTTCATTTTTTTGGTCACAATCCAACCACATGTCCAAAGGTGAGGGTTGAATCAAAAAACACCAAGCAGATTAGAAGCTTTGGTTCTTTAAGCTTTGTACCTCTTTACGATGAAGGACCAGACCATCATGACCGTTTGTCGATCCATCTCCTACTCCATCCAACCCTCAGACATGAATGACTCACAGATACTTGAACTCCTTTACTTGTGACAAAAGCTCACCTCAGACTCAAATATATTTATAAATCAGTAGTGAAAATAAAGAAAAGGTGAATAAGTGTTATCCAGGATTACACAGAGACTTGTTTGATTGTTCAATCGCAACTAAAAGGTCTGGATCGGAAATCCACCCGGGTTTTTAACTTGTATTATGTTCACATGTTCCTCGTATGAATATGTGAGCTATATTCAGGAGTTCCACTTTTCTCCCCCAGTCCTAAAACATATACTGTTTGTTAGGTTAATTGCTGAGTCTAAACTGGCCTTTGGTGTGAGTGTTTATAGAAACCAACTCCCTATGGATTCAAGGATTTTTATTGTCATTTACATCACATGTGGTACATGAGGTGGAACAAAACTACTGTATGTACACAGGGTCCCAGTTACATCCAACAAAAATACAAATTGTAAAGAAAAACAGTAAGATCCAAGTCATGCACTAAGAATATACTAAGCACTAATAGTACAAAAACTAGGATGATGGATGGATGGATGGATGGATGGATAGAAGCTCCATAGAACTTTAATTCAATATCTATTAAAGGATTCAAGGACTCAATGTTCTTTATTTGTCATTCACAACCCATGTGGTACATGTGGTTGAACGAAATTATGTAAGTGGGCATCTTCTAAAAATGGAAAGGTTTAAACAATAAATTTGTAAATTCTTTATTCATCTGTCTGCTGGCTGGTACAGTAAAATCAGAGAAGTCATTTTTTCAACGACCAGTTGCCATCCCATTATCCCTTAAACTGCCCATGCTATTGACTTTAAGAAAAAAAGTCCATATCAAATTACAAATTTACCAGAATAATTTGAAACCAAATAGAAATGTAATTAGGTCCTAAGGAGTGAAGAAATAAGCCTCAAATGATGGTGAGGAGGGATGCAAGAGATGGACAAATGTCGTTACAGAGCTATACAGAAAGAGTTGGGGAGCTGTCAGCAGAAGAAAAGACAGGTGCAAGATTAAAGTGGAACAACACAGAAAGATGGAGAAAAGACATCTGTCAGATGCCAATACCTAACTCTTAATTTTTAATCTGATGAACATGTCATCAGCATTTTGGAGGTATGCAATAGTTTTGCATTTAGTTGTTGGATTGAGACTCTGTACATGTGGTTCATACAATTTCTTGAAAACATCTTGCTTGTAAGTCGGTTATTTGCACACTGTAATGAGGAGAATAATCTGGTAAACAGAGACAGGTAAGTAAAAAGACAGAATAATTAAAAATTCATCAGGGAGATGACAAGAAGAGACAGGAAGGAGAAATTATGCACCAATCAGGCCGGACTAAACAAGATTTTATGCTAATGCAGCCGTCTGGGCAGGGTTCCTGTAAGCAAGACTATTTTTTTTCTCATTCTCTGAGAGAATGTAGCTTCCAAATGTGGAAAGTCTCATTTCTATTGAAACATTCAACATCATTATGAGAGAAAATGAGCAAAGTGACCTAAGTAGAAGGACAAAAGTGATCAAGCCTGATCCATCCTCCAATGCTCAACCTTGTGCCACTTTTACACACTTTAAAATCTGAAAAAATACAATGCCAGTAGTAATGACCTTTAATTAAATGAGAATTTCCAGTTACTATGCAAGCAAAACACCAGCGTTGCTTCCTCAGCAAAAGCATCCAACAAGAATGCAGCCGTCCTCTCAGCCGCAAAATATTCTGATTAATAATTCAGGACCTACGGCTCAGATCTGCACTGAGCACTGCTCTCAAGCTAAGCTGGCCCAGTGGAAAACCCTACTGGGATTCTTCTTGTCCCTCTGCCTTTGCCTTCCCAATCCTCCTTTTATAAACTCTTTTCTGTCTGTCCTGCATTTGCTCTTTGGCCTCTACAGATTCCCTGTTTGCTCCTCTTCTCTCTCTGCTTATCTTCTAAAATATATATATATATTTTATGTCTTCCCCATATGTGGGTTGTTTTGTTGCTGTTGTCCTCATTCTACCATGTTTCTCACTTATTTCATCTCACTTTTATCTCATCCCTCTAAACTTTGTGTCCTTTCTCTGTAAGACCATCAGTCTTTATCTCTTTCATTTTGCCTCTTGATTTGTCTCATGTCTCCTTCCCTCAGACCCTTATCCATTTCCCGTTTCCTACATTAATTTTGCCTCATTCTAACCTTTATCCATCCCTCTTGGGTTACTCAGCAGTCTATCGCCTCTGATCCCTCGCAGCAATATTGATAAGTAGCAGGAAGGAGTTGAAGTTGATAGATGCAGTGTGCCATCTGTGTGCTTGGCAACCGGGAATTAAGCTACAACTAATTTTTTTTTAAAAAGCCACCAGTACACATGTGGGTTTTCATCAATTTAACCATGGAAGTGTTTTAACAGCTTACAAAACTGGGATTGTTCAACATATTAGATGATTTTCTGTCAATAATAAGAAAAAAATCCTATTAGGCGCTACTTCAAATTACAGTAATTCCATCGCAGTATAATTTACAACCATTAAGTGGGGATTACAGCGAAGAGTTATCAATGTTGGTGTCAAGACTTTTTTCAGGCAATTCATTTTTATGCTCTCAGCATGCAGGGAGAATTACTGTCGTTCAGAGAAAAGACCCATTTGTTACTATCAAAACATAATTAAATTAATCAACAGCTCGAGCTGTAGTTTAGCGGATGTCTCGGTGCTTGAACAACAGAGTAAAAGTAAAATGCCTGTACACATCTACCCATTCATTTAGGTATTTCTGAAAAATAGTATGAAAATCGCTCATAAATTATGAAAACTGTAATGTTTAGGTTCTTCTGAACTTCATGGTGTCAGGGTTTACAGGCAGGCTTGAATCCAGTGGTGCAGACAAGAGTACACAGGAGGCAGGAATACAAAAATAGATATTTAATGATAATAAATCAAAAAGCTGACAGGGCAGCAAACTCACTCTTAGGAGACATGATCAACACAGGAGACATCAGGGGAGACCCAACGAGGACACCACAAGGAACTAACTGACAGACAGGCTATATATACACAGAGACAAGACAGGACGCAATCACAAAACACCTGGGAACAATTAACTAACTAAAGACACAGAGCAGGACTGGTATACTAAATAAATAAAGGTTTAAATAAAAGGAGACTAAACTGGAGGTCAAACCAAGAGTGATCAAACATTGAGACCAGAAGGGAAACTAATAAAAGGTTAAACTAAGAGTAAATAAACAAGGAGACTTAAACTAGAAGTAAAGGACTGGAGATGTAGAAACTAAATACAAGAAGTAAGAACTGATAAACAAGGAGACCAGGGGAATTACCAAACCTAAACATTAATAAATACTGGGGCAGGATCTAGGGAATAAGGCTAACCATGAAGCTAGGAAAACTGGTACAAGGGAAACTAAATAAAACTAAAAACAAATATCTAGAGCTGGCTGACAGAAAACAAAGGAGAACAGAACAAAGGATACCCACTAGATGGTGCCATCCTGGTGCCATCCTGACACATGGTCATGTGAACTTTCATTTATTGTTTCTACAGGTTTTTCAATTCAGCATTGATATGTCACAAGTTATTTATTTATCACATTTAAAGCATCTGAGTTTGACGAAATTGCTTTGAGATCAAACCAAACAATACAAAAAAACTATAAAAACCCTAAATAAAATACAGTAAATGGGAATAAAAGAACATCCATCCAACTACTGTATATTCTTTACTCACTTGATCCTTTGCAAGATGGTAAAGATCTAGTGCCTTTCTACACACAAAGATCACTTTACATGCCTGTACACATCTACCCATTCTTCTAACATGCATTCATACTTGTGATTTTGTTGCAGTATAAAAGTCCAAATTGCATCAGTTTGTCCACATTAACAAAACTGGAACGTATTTTCCCCTCTAATCAAAAACTGCCATGATCTGTAATTTTAGTTTTTAGTTTTTATGACTGGCATGTTCTGCTTCTTAAAGAGCCAGTTCAGATGTCTGGAAATTGGATTTTGTAAAGAAGTTATCAACAATTAATATTTTACCTATTTCAGATAGGTATCGAAAAGACCTCCGTTTGGAGAAGTAATTTGATTTTAACAAATTGATGAGCTAACAGCTACCCCATGTATTACCTGGACCAAGGTGGACCACTGCCATCTTAAGATAACTCCAGCCTTTAAAATATTAAAGCAGTTTGTGTAAAAAACTGTATGTATCATACAATTGTTTAAGTAGATCTTTATGGTTATTTGCAAATGTAATTATGAACAGCTGTCTAGAACAGGCAACATCACAATTGTTCATCGTCTTTCCACAGAATCCCACTTGAAAATAACGTTTATTTTCTTTTTTCTAATTACCGTATTGTTCTAGATATCTGCATTGTGTATATCTTTCTGTTAAATCTGCTTTCTATTTTGCTTGTTGTACACTTGTTTGGAGTTCTGTTGGTTATCATTCTGCTCCAGTTAATCCACACACCTGTTTCCTATTTTTGTCACATCCCCAACACATAGGACATACATACAGTGTATATATATACACATATATATATATATATATATATATATATATATATATATACATATATATATACAATATATATATATATATATATATATATATATATATATATATATATATATATATATATATATATATATATATATATATATATATATATATATATATATATATATATATATATATATATATATATATATATATATATATATATATATATATATATATATATATATATATATATATATATATATATATATATATATATATATATATATATATATATATATATATATATATATATATATATATATATATATATATATATATATATATAGTATATATATATATATATATATATATATATATATATATATATATATATATATATATAGATATATATATATAGATAGATAGATAGATAGATAGATAGATAGATAGATAGATAGATAGATAGATAGATAGATAGATAGATAGATAGATAGATAGATAGATAGATAGACAGACAGACAGACAGACAGACAGACAGACAGACAGACAGACAGACAGACAGACAGACAGACAGACAGACAGACAGACAGACAGACAGACAGACAGACAGACAGACAGACAGACAGACAGACAGACAGACAGACAGACAGACAGACAGACAGACAGACAGACAGACAGACAGACAGACAGATAGATAGATAGATAGATAGATAGATAGATAGATAGATAGATAGATAGATAGATAGATAGATAGATAGATAGATAGATAGATAGATAGATAGATAGATAGATAGATAGATAGATAGATAGATAATTTTTCCACCACCTGGCAATCCTTCTATCTTAGTGTTTAATAAATCCATTGTTCTTTTTCACATTATTCTCTCCTGCCTGTGAGCGTTACATCCGAGTCCCTCATCTTATTACAAACCATGACAAAACCATATACTGTACAGCATCTGCTAATTGGCCACATCAGAGTCACAGTGTTTCAAACAGTGTCTACCTTGTTTACCACCTAATTATATTTTTCCAGACTTGAACATAACTATACCTTTCCTGAAGGTCATAAACTGTCAAAGAGGTAAGAAAACACTTCAACAGATCATTCTGGTCTGGTTTTAAATTATATGTACATATTGATAGTAATGGGAAGGTCATCAAAACATTGCAATAGGACTAAATTATATTCACAAACAAAGCTACAGTATATCTTAATAAAACATGAATAATAGATAGAATAGCAAGACAGCAAGTAGCTCTGTTTGCATTACTTCATATATTTTGGTGACCCATCCCTCAAAAGTAGGGGGATTACTTGTTTCTATAAGCACAGTGGGCCAGGCAGCCCTGTCATGGCAACAGGCCCCTTATTTCATCATCCTTCAGCGTGGTAACACCAGCACAGACGGCGCTGATAGGCCTGTCAGATGAAAACATCATGTGATGTATTGGACTCTGAAGAGTTTGGCAGCTGAGAAAAGCCACTGAAGACGATTAAACTGAAGCTGCAGTTAGACGTGAAGAGGACTGGAAATGTAATGTATCGAGAATTTGATCTCATCAGATACTTTAGGCAAACATTTTTACTGTTCTTGAGATGACATAAAGACCAAACTTTTCCACCGTTCTATGCTAAATCATTTCAGTGTGTTTCAAAGTCGCCTCTAATTTGCATCCGTCCCAAAGACATGTTTTCAGATGTGCTCATTATACCTTGTCTGAAAACATGCCTGTGTAAAAATCCATGCCTGCTCAGTTTAATGAATCTTTCTCATTGCAAACTAACGCACATTCGGCTCAGCAGCTGCAGTTAGCTGAGTTTCTCCTACCCTAATTCTGCATCCAACACGTCGTTTCATCTTGCTTAAAAATGAACAATGTGCGAGTCAGAACCGGCACCTCTTTCCATCTATCTGATCTGGAGCTGTCACCTTACTTTAGTCTTCATCTCTACCTCCAGAGATATTTCTCAGGAAATAACAAGCAGAGTAAAAAAATGTGACTTTTACTGTGACCTGCATGTCTCATTACGTTGTGAGAAAACACTAAAATTGGTCTCATTGATGACAAAATGACGTGGAAACATCATATAAATTCTGTAAGGAGAAAAATAGCTAAATCTATTGCAATATTATACAAAGTCAGGAACTTATTAAATGATAAAGCTCTGTATTTGTTGTATAATACAATTATTGTTCCACACAATTTATTGTACTGATGTTTGGGGTAAAGCATGTAAAACATTTATGGAGCCTATTTTTGTGCTACAGAAAAGAGCTATAAGAATAATCACTAGAAAACATTACTGTCACCCATCTAGCGAATTATTTCATAAACTGAAGTTATAGAAGTTCC
>JBBPBX010073865.1:0-17718 GCA_038048925.1 Garcialebias charrua
AATGTCTTATTTTTTCTTTTATTTCCTCCAACACTAACATTTGTTGTTTTTTTCAGATGCAGTCTTTAAACATGCATCATTAAAGACCAGAAACAAGACAGAAGACAACTTTCATAGAAGTCCAGCTGAATAATCAAGGTAATTCATGATCACTTAATGCTGTAAAAAGTGTCTCATGCCTGGACATCTTGCTGTTCATATCGAGCCAGTGTGTGAATTCATCTCAAAATACCACATCTCAACTACACACACTCACTTTTCACATTGATCTAACAACTGTTCCCTGTTACAGAATATGTAATATAACGTTAAAAGAATTAAAGTTGTGAAAATCTTATAATTTAGGAAAATATATTTCTACTGTATTGCTCACATCTACCCTCTCTATTTGTTTGTGTTTATTTAGTGTTGTTGAATTTTGGTGTAAGACTTGATTTAGAGCCTTTTATTGCAATAATAAAACATCCATCCATTTTCTTCCTCTTATCCGGGGTCGGGTCGCGGGGGGTAGCAGCCTAAGTAGGGAGGCCCAGACTTCCCTCTCCCCAGCCACTTGGAGCAGCTCCTCTGGGGGAATCCCAAGGCGTTCCCAGGCCAGCCGAGAAACATAGTCCCTCCAGGAGGCATCCTAACCAGATGCCCGAGCCACCTCAACTGGCTCCTCTCGATGTGGAGAAGCAGCGGCTCTACTCAGAGTCCCTCCCGGATGACTGAGCTTCTCACCCTATCTCTAAGGGAGAGTCCAGCCACCCTGCGGAAAAAACTCATTTCAGCCGCTTGTATCCGAGATCTCGTTCTTTCGGTCACAACCCAAAGCTCATGACCATAGATGAGGGTGGGAACGTAGATCGATCGGTAAATTGAGAGCTTTGCCTTTTGACTCAGCTCCCTCTTCACCACGACAGACCGGTACAGGGCCCCTTTACAAAGGTTTGCCTGGGGCCCCCAAATGTCTAAGTCCGCCACTGTAAGTCAGTAAACTGACCCCTTCCTATATTACTACACTTTGTTGGATAAATGTTTGCATATTTCATCCATGCTGCCTTTGTACAGATCGAGCCTTTCAATATTTTAATAAAGTAGAATTTATGGAGGGACTGTGTATCACCAAGAGATCCATCATCGCTCACTTTTCATAGCAGCAGGGGATGATAATGGAATACTGTATATCGCATTTTATTCAAAATACAGGTAGTCCCCGATTTACGAGCGCTCTGATCTACGAGGTTCCAGACTTACGAGCTGGCGAATTTTTGGAAAAAACGCAAAAAATACTGAGTTTTCATGTGTTTTTTCACCACAGTTCGTTAGCTAAACATGTGGACACACGTTTCCGATCATTTTTATGCACTCATAAGCAGTTTTTTGATGAAAAACGAGTGTTTGTAGTCGCGCTAGCGAAACCGTTCCAATTTACGAGCGAAATTCCGGACTTACGAGAGACATGGCAACCGTTCCAATTTACGAGATTTCCGGTTTATGAGCGCCTCGTTGTAACGGATCTCGCTCGTAAATCGGGGACTACCTGTAATGCATCTACATTCAATGCAAAAACTGCATCTACTCAAGTATACCCTACCAATCCAATCCCATTGTGCACACATCTGTATAAATGGGTTAATTATCCCATCTCAAGAGCACATGTAGCAGATTCTATTCTTGGTTGCTTGGTGTTGTTTATGAATCGTTTGAAAGGGATAAAATGCCACGCTAACTGAAACATTACATCTTTTACTACACAATAAAGAGGAGTTCAAGCAGATGGAGTTTCTTTTATATTAGAGTTTTGGCTTCATCTCCAACCCCCGGACTAGAAAGCTTTCACCAATCCTTTCAATGGCTTTTTATTCAGGCTGCCTGACTAAAGACCTGACGTTCCCTACGGTTACCTTCTATTTAATATGTTCCTGTTGCCCCTTTTGTCTTAAAACAGTTAGGTTGAGGTGTCTGCGTGTGTGCCTCAGTAGAAAGAGACCAGTCACTGTAGCAGTGAATGTGAAAAATACTTCATTAATTACTTACTCTGAGTATCTTAAAATTCCTCTTTCAAACAACCCTGATACTCCATGTAGATCATTTCATGGTTTATAAATTAACTGCACTGACTGACATTTATAAAGGGCGGCATGGTGGCACAGTTGGTAGAGCCGTCATCTTTCAGTGAAGTCACTGGGTCAACTCCCGGCCAGGGACCTTTTGCATGTTCTCTCCGTGCATGTGTGTGTTTTCTGCAGGTACTCCAGTTTCCTCTCACAGTCCAAAAACATGCATGTTAGAATTATTGGTAACTCTAAATTGTCTCTAGGTGAGAGAGTGAGTGAATGGTTGTCTTGTTTGTCTCTATATGACTCTATTTGACTCTATTTGACTCTATTTGACTCATACGTGCGTCTGCTCTTTGTGGACTTCACATCTGCCTTCAATACCATGATCCTCCAAACTCTGATAGACAAACTACAGTATCTACACTTGGACTAAGCCCCTCCGTTTGTAACTGGGTACTAGACTTCTTAACAAACAGACCACAGTCCGTGAAGATCCACAACTTCTCCTCCTCCACCATTACCCTCAGCACTGGCTCCCCCCAAGGATGTGTGCTGAGCCCTCTTCTGTTCACTCTGCTCACATATGATTGTACAGCCACACATCCAGGCTGTCATATTGTTAAAGGGGACCAAATGTAGGATATATAATTTTTTGTGGTTTATCTGTGGGCTATCCAGACCATTTTCAGTCAATTTTATACACAAAATAATGCTTAGATAATAAAATATCCCCTTTCTAATTCTGCCAAATTTCACTTCCGTTCTAAACGACCGGTTTATGAATAATGAGGTCTGAAAGCCACGCCCTACAAAGACCTATTTACATTAACTACGCCCTCTGTAACAGCCAGTATCTCTAATATGTTGTTATTTTAAAATTAGCTCTTTTTTATTACTCATTTGACTTACTGTTAGTGCTAGTAGCTTAAGATAACTTACCAAAAGCCCTCTGCGCGCGCCGCCATTTGCAGCTCCTTTTTTTAGCATTAGCCCACTGATAGCTTTTCCTCCTCCGAGCGGGCGGTGTTAGCTCCGCTCGTTGCATGCGGCGCTTTTGGGAGCGATCGCTGCTTCAGTCCACACACAAACAAAGTTCACAGAATGTCTCCAGTTAATTTATCCGCATGAGGCAACCTTTGACCGGACCCCCGGACCTCAAAAGTCAGTAGCTCCCAGCAACTCCCGCACGCAGATGGTGTCTTCGCCGGCGGTCTGCAAAACAAAAGGCTTTAAAAAAAAAAGGGATGCCGCGACCGGGAGGCAAACCTGTGTCCTTCGGATGACGAGTCCGCTTCACTACCTCTAGGCCAACCGGGCAGTTATGCAAAAAGCAGTCTTTCATCGTATAAGAAATAATCACAACCACCTACATTTAGAACGCTGAAGTTTTGATTAGATTTTGATGAAGTGAAAGGTATTCTTAAAATAAATAAGTTGCTAATCTGAAAATATATCGATCAGTGGTGCTTGATGGTACAGACTGTCGCCCCGCGAGAGAGTGTGCACAGTTTTCTGCCGGCTGCGCGTTGGGAGCGATATTACACTAAAAATTGAACTAAAACGTAAAAATAACAATTATAAAGTATTATTATGTCGATGTATATATCTAGTCTCACCCCGATTTCTCCGAAACAAAAGGCTTTAAAAAAAAGGGGGGGAAAAAAGATGCCATTGACAGGATGCGATCTCCGCTCTCCTGCGTGGCGCTCAAGTGTCGTAACCGCTCAACCAAACTGACAGTTGTGCAACAGTAGTCCTTCATCATATAAGAAACAAGTCCAAACCGCGAGAGTGTGTGTGCACAGTTTCAACGAGACAGAGTTCATTCAAACAAGGTAATAAAACATTCTGGTTTTACTCGAGATGTGCTGCATGGCTGGAGCAGGGCAAACCCCTAGCCCCCCGGGGGCTAAATAAATGAATAAATGACCGCCAGGTCAGCTCCTAAACCGCTAGGCAACCGTGACATCTTTTATACTCAAGTGGGTGGAGCATCACCAGGGGTTGCTAGGTGAGGGGCTGGACTCAGGTTTGAGGTGATTGGCTACGGTTTGTGACGTCACAAACCGCAGGAAGTGTGAAACGAAGCGTTTTTAATCACAGACAAATAAATCTACTTAGAGTAAATAAACCACTGGGTGCATTTTTTTGGCACAAGGACTGTTTTTTTATGAAGTAAATACCCAAAGTTGAGTAAAAAAACATTAAAAAGTGAATTTTGCATGTGTGGTCCCCTTTAAGTTTGCAGATGATACAGCGGTGGTGGGATGCATCACAAACAATGATGAGTCCAGCTACAGACAGGAGGTGGAACACCTGGAGAGCTGGTGCAAAGAGAATAATCTTCACATGAATGTGAAGAAGACAAAGGAGATGATTGTGGACTTCAGAAGGAACAAACACACCCACACCCCACTGAACATAAGTGGATCTGCAGTGGAAGTGGTCTCCAGCTACAAATACTTGGGTGTACACTTGAATGATAACCTCAGCTGGAGCAACAACACCACCAGCCTGATCAAGAAAGGTCATCAGAGACTCTACTTCCTCAGACGGCTGAGACGAGCTGGTCTGAGCAGCCCAGTTCTCACCTCCTTCTACAGGTGTGCAGTGGAGAGCATCCTGTGCTCCAGCATCAATGTGTGGCATGGAGGCTGCACAGTTGCAGAGAGGAAAGCTCTACAGAGAGTGGTGAAGGCTGCACAGAAGTCTGTTGGAGTCAGTCTCCCCACCATCACAGACATTTACACCTCCAGATGCAGGAAAAGAGCCACCTGCATCATGAAAGACCTCACTCACCCAGCACACTCACTCTTTGCCCCACTCCCCTCAGGACGGAGGTTGAGGAGCATCAAATGTAGAACCACTAGACTGAGGAACAGCTTCTACCCTGAGGCTGTTAGACTCATGAATAAATAAATAATAAGAATAAACACTGCAAAATATCACATCATGCTGATGCTGATCTGTTTTCTTGTTGCTGTGTTCATCTGTGACCATCTGCTCATACAGACTCATGTTCGTGCTGCTGTTTATAATGATGTTTTTCCACTACATTAGGGCTTAGTGTATTACTAGTTGATGTTTCTCTTAGTTAATTCTAGATGTTATTACTGTTTTTCTCTTGCATTTGTTGTTGGATGTAACTGGGACCCCGTGTACATAATCTCGTTTTCATCACATGTACCACATGCGGTGCAAATGACAATAAAGACTCTCTGACTCTGACTCTCTATATGTCCCTGTGATGGACTGGAGACCTGTCCATGTGATGACAGTCCAGGGTGTTCCCTGCCTCTCGCACAGTGACTGCTGGACATGGACACCAGCAACCCCCCGTGACTCGAAAAGGAAGAAGATGGATGACATTTATAAATAAAAACATTTGGTCCATTTACTTCAAAGTTTTTATGCTCATATTTTGGTTGAACCTTAGAAAAGATTAATGGGAATATTCAATATGCAAAATGCAACAGCAAACAGCTGTTGTTAACATTCTGCTCAGATGACTTGTCAACATAAAGAACTTTTTGATGCTTACACCATCCCCCCTCCCCAACTGAGTACAGTATTTGATTTAGTGTATGGAAACAGTCAAAATGTCTGCACTGGGGAGGCATACAGTACATGGCATCATCTACGTGGTATTTTTCCAGTACTGGTTGTGAACTGCTGCTGCTGCTGCTGGTGTGACAGGCTTGCCTCCACCTGTCTTTGATTTTATTTTTATTTTGTAGACATGTTGTTGGTGCAATGCACAGGTGTCACCCTCTGCATGGAAAGAGTAACAAGCCTATATGTGAACGCCTCACACACACACACACACACACACACACACACACACAATACTACAACCAAACAGTAGCCGTGTTTCCATCAAGGTTTCTAGGTGCGCATTTTGAAGTATCGCAGCAGAAAAGCTTAATGGAAACGGCAAAATCCGTATTTACTTTCTCAAGTTCGCCAAAAAGTTTATACGCTCGCTTGAGGTGGTTTTTGGGATCTTCGAAAATGAGCAGATGCGCAAAACGACAGATGGAAACACATTTGCCGACTCGTGCTGCCGTAGCGAACATTCACGTCACGTGACTGATCAGCTGTTTCCGCTCCGGACAACATGTAACATCGCTAAAACTAGTTGGCATGACAGAATAAATACAACTCGCCCGATAGCAACACGTACCTGAAATATTCTCTCCATTTTGATGAGATGTGTGGCCGGGTTCTGTTTTCAACCGCTACTTCCTGTTTACTGTAGACATGCGCAGTGCTGACGTCTGACGTAATGACGCTGACGTCTGACGTAATGACGCTGTGCGCGGCTTGGTAGAAGCGCTTCAAGCCAGTAGATGGAAACACTTCTGATCTGCATTAATTTGTATTTACATATTTGCGAGGTAGCTCAAAATTCGAAATGAAAATGGATGGAAACACAGCTACAGTATTGTGACCATGTTGCAACCAACACGCCTAAATCATGGTTTGGAGGGGCTGTGAAATACAGAGGATTAATACGTAGTGTATTTTTTCTTCACCTAACAATCACAAAACTCTAATCAACATGAAACATTTAGCCATGTTTTGTCTCTTAAAGAAGCTGCAGCTCTAAGCAAGTTAGTGGGTATGCATAAAGAAGGCTGCTGAGCCCACGTTTCTGAACACCTCTGCTTAGTTTTTGTACATGTCTTCAAGTCAAACTCTGTGTGAACGGGAGGCGCAAACACAGCACAACGTTTCCATTTCAAAAATAATCTGGAGTGGTGTGGACTCAAGAGTCAAGTCAAGCTTTTATAAATAAAACATTTATTTATAATTATGATTTATAATCAGGGCAGTTGAAGTCTTTTTGCCCTATAATTAGTAAAAGCATTCTCGACGTTTGAAAAAAATATATATATAAAAATTGGACTAAGGAAAAGTCTGGAAATGTATTACTTAGGCAAACTTTTTTTTATAAACATACATACCTAATCAGATCTGAAAACCCTAAAATATATATTTTTTAATAATTTCTACACAGATTAGCTTCCATTTGAACATCATCTGGCTTGTTGGCATGAATAATTTACAATGTGCACAGGAAGTTTAGAATAACTACTTTAACCATTTGTATTTTTTACGTCACCTCTCTGGACATCTCCGGAACATTTACGGTGCACGTGTGAAAATGGCTGATCGCGTTACAGGCAGGCAGTACGGTGGTGCAACTGGTAGAGCTGCTGCCTCTCAGCAAGCAGGTCCCTGGTTCAAATCCTGGTCCGGGGGTCTTTCTGGGTGGAGTTTGCATGTTCTCTCCGTGCATGTGTGGGTTTTCTCCAGGTACTCTGGTTTCCTCCCACAGACCAAAAACATGCGTGTTAGACTGATTGGTAAATTGTCCCTAATGTGAGTGAGAGTGAATGGGTGTTTGTCTCGTGTGTCTCCGTGTGTCCCTGTGATGGACTGGAGACCTGTCCAGGGTGTCCCCTACCTCTTGCACAGTGATAGCTGGACATGAGCACCAGTGACCCCCGCAACCCAAAAAGTAAGAAGTGGGTAAAGATAATGGATGGATGGATGGATGGATGGATGGATGGATGGATTGATTCAGGCTTTAGCTTCTGGTCTGCATCTGGACTTGCAGCTTTAAAGCTCCACTGACATGATTTTTTAACTCTTCAAAAAATGGCACAACATATATAAATATTAAGATTGACCTCTGACCGTTTTTGCTAAAATAATGTTAAATGAATGAAAATTCCTCTCAAAAATAGTTTAAAATTAGCGCCGTTTTTTTACACTGTAAATTCGGGTTTTTCCGGTCACGTGATTGTAACGTCAGATAAAGAACTTTGCTCCAACCGCACATTGAATACAATGGACAAAAATATAAACGCATCCGTCGAATTTAGCCATGTAAAACTATAGATATTAGCGATTTGGCTTCAGTTCGTGAAGAAGAAGTTATTTTGAGTGATAAACAACAAACAGCAATGTTTCTTTTTGCCGTGTTGCTTGTTTTATTTCAGGAGAGGTTGCACATACATGAAGTGAGCACCAGATGTCAGCAAAGCTATCGTGAACTCTTACAGAGCTCTGTAATGGAGAAATATATAAACGTATCCGTCGAATTTAGCCATTTAAAACCTTAGATATTAGCGAATTGGCTTCAGTTCGTGAAGAAGAAGTTATTTTGAGTGATAAACAACAAACAGCAATGTTTCTTTTTGCCGTGTTGCTTGTTTTATTTCAGGAGAGGTTGCACATACATGAAGTGAGCACCAGATGTCAGCAAAGCTATCGTGAACTCTTACAGAGCTCTGTAATGGAGAAATATATAAACGTATCCGTCGAATTTAGCCATTTAAAACTGTAGATATTAGCGATTTGGCTTCAGTTCGTGAAGAAGAAGTTATTTTGAGTGATAAACAACAAACAGCAATGTTTCTTTTTTCCGTGTTGCTTGTTTTTTTTTCAGGGGAGGTTTCACATTCATGAAGTGGGCCCTTTGCTGACATCTGGTGCTCACCTCATGAATGTGCAACCTCTCCTGAGAAAAAAACAAGCAACACGGCAAAAAGAAACATTGCTGTTTGTTGTTTATCACTCAAAATAACTTCTTCACGAACTGAAGCCAAATCGCTAATATCTACAGTTTTAAATGGCTGAATTCGACGGATACGTTTATATATTTCTCCATTACAGAGCTCTGTAAGAGTTCACGGTAGCTTTGCTGACATCTGGTGCTCACTTCATGTATGTGCAACCTCTCCTGAAAACAAAACAAGCAACACGGCAAAAAGAAACATTGCTGTTTGTTGTTTATCACTCAAAATTACTTCTTCTTCACGAACTGAAGCCAAATCGCTAATATCTGAAGTTTTAAATGGCTAAATTCGACGGATGCGTTTATATTTTTGTCCATTGTATTCAATGTGCGGTTGGAGCAAAGTTCTTTATCTGACGTTACAATCACGTGACCGGAAAAACCCGAATTTACCGTGTAAAAAAACGGCGCTAATTTTAAACTATTTTTGAGAGGAATTTTCATTCATTTCACATTATTTTAGCAAAAACGGTCAGGGGTCAATCTTAATATTTATATATGTTGTGCCATTTTTTGAAAAGTTAAAAAATCATGTCAGTGGAGCTTTAAGCCTGAATGAAACAAACCTTTAAACTGGGGGAGCTCCATCAGTCTTCATCTTTGGGATCAATACCCATTAGTCTCACAGTGCACGTATGAGTGCATGTGTGTGCAGACCTCATCCTGGGTGAATGGGGCCTGAGTCATAAATGTAAGCTGTGGGCTCAGGTTTCACCTTCTCTGCCTCTCTGCTTGTCTGTTTCACTTGTTCTCGGGCACAAACACACACGCTGCCCATTGAAGCACAGCAGTGGTACTAGGGCTGAACGATTTTGGAAAATAATCTAATAGCAATTTTTTTTCTATAAATTGCAATTTAAAACGCGATTATTTTTTAAATATCTTCTCAAGTATTTTCCAACAAACAGAAGCAATAAATCAATCTGTTTTATAATAAACGTCAGATTTATTTAAAGCAGAGATTACAATAAAGCAAATAAATCTATGCCTTTTCTTTTCACCATTTCTATTTTTTCTTGTTTCATAAACATAATAGTAAACATGTTAAGTGAACTTCCTAACTACTGTCTGAACTTCACATGACAGTTAATAAATAAATGTAAAAAATTAGATATAAAAAATTTAAACTTACTGCTTTCCAGCCAGTAACATCATAAAAAATAAAGTGCAAAAAACATAAAGAGAATCTGCTTTAACCAACTCGTTATTTTCTGGGAATTCAAACTCAGTGAACACAAAATAAACTAGTATCTGTTCTTGTTAAATCTTTTAGATGTAAAAAAAAAAAAACTCACGCACAGCGTCTTGTTTTTATTTTATAGCCATCAACGGACGTGCTGCCCCTCTTTGGTACCAAACTTTCAGATTTATCAGCTTCTGTCGAGCCTGACGTCATTATGCAACTGGTTAAAGCGCAGTGTTGACTTCTCCCGCTCTCTACTCTGGTTTGCTCCACTCACTCACAAGTCACTTAACCAGGTCATGTGACCAATCAAATTGCAGCCTTCGCGATTAGAAAATCTTGTTTTATCATATCGCGATTTTATTGCAAATGCAATTAATTGTTCAGCCCTAAGTGGTACACAGCAGTGGTACACAGCAGAGGCGCTGCAGCCTCCTGTAATTCATTAAAGGACAGGCGGAAAGGTGGGTTGCTTATCTGTGTAGCCAGAGACATGTTTGCAGGAGAACTTAATGATTGACAGCATCCGACAACGAAACTCCCTTTTACAAAGCTCTGATGCTAAGGTGCTCATTCTAGTCTGGGAGACACGAGGAAGAGACTGGGGGGACTTTTTGTTGTAATATTCTGCATCAGGACAAAAAAAACTGATCTGAAGAGACTGTTCAACAAAAAATGGATGTGGATGGAGCTTGGTGTGGTGGGAGAAAAAACAGCAGCCTGAGGCAAGACACTGAGACCTGCCTGAACAAGTCAGCTCAATTTATTGAGGAAGTTCACAAGCAAAACAGAAAGAAGACACCCCACCCCCTTTTAATGCAACACATTAGCCTCCAAAATACCTTGTGGTGCAAAGATATCAGCACATTATTCATGCTTGATCTTACCTTGTTTTATCTACTGAGATGTCTACCAAAAGAGAGAGATCAACACTTCACCTGCAACTGTTGTATATGACAACACACTTGGTCTGATACCAGGGTTGTGACAGTAGGAACTAGACTGCAGCAGCTTTACCAGAGACAAGTTAACAGCCACTGAAGGGTTAACAGAGTTTGTTGTAACAAGAATTGAATTGTTCAAATCCAGTTCGATGTTGATGGTAAGCCTCAGTCCATGGTGATATTATCTCCCACAGTAGAGAAGCTGTTTGACACACCAGCACAATCACATACCTCTGAATTAGTGACAGAGCAGCGTACAGCTGCGTTCAACACTGTGGGCTGGATGTGCACAAAACAGAAACACATGCTCAGAAGAAACATTCAAAGTCACAAAGAACAAAGTAAGCCATGGTTAGCTTTAAAGGAGAAAACTTATACAAAGTAAAAAATACAATTCAACATTACAGCTGAGCTCAGACTGAGACAGCAACTATTACTGGCACTAATGGACAATCAATTAATTATTGTCCAAAAATCAGCCTGAAGTTTTAACAGCTGGTGTCATTGATTCTTACATTTCAAAGTACCGTATTTTCCGGTGTATAGGTCGCACCTTTTTATGTTTTTTTTTTTCAAGGCCTGCGACCTATACTCAGGTGCGACCTATATATGGCTTGTTATCACTTTCGGTGAAACAAATTTTTAAATCCAGCTCATTTCACAATTACGTTCATTTATTAAGGAAAAGTTCAGCTCAGACATATATTTGCTATAATTTTTATCAAACAAATAATTGTTTTTAAGTGTTAATCTTCTTAAAAGCCTTGCTGTGCGCTCCTGTGGCAGACATTTGCAGCAGAGCTAAACGTAGGTGCGACCTATACACCAGTGCGACCTATCTAGGGATTTTTCCAATCTATTGGTGATAATTGGACAATGCGACCTATACACCAGAAAATACTGTAACCGTTCACCCAGTGCCAAAGGTAAAAGGGTGTTATTGTCTGTATTTATTTGTCTGTCTTGTTAACAAAATATCTCTTGAAGGATTGGACAAACATTCAAGAAGTTATTACCATACTTGATGTACAAACCGGATTCCAAAGAAGTTGGGACACTAAACAAATTGTGAATAAAAACTGAATGCAATGATGTGGAGATGGCAAATGTCAATATTTTATTCGTAATAGAACATAGATGACAGATCAAAAGTTTAATCTGAGTAAATGTAACATTTTAAAGGAAAAATATGTTGATTCAAAATTTCACAGTGTCAACAAATCCCAAAAAAGTTGGGACAAGTAGCAATAAGTGGCTGGAAAAAGTAAATTGAGCATATAACGAACAGCTGGAAGACCAATCAACACTAATTAGGTCAATTGACAACATGACTGGGTATAAAAAGATTTTCTCAGAGTTTCGGTGTCTCTCAGAAGCCAAGATGGTAAGAGGATCACCAATTCCACCATTGTTGCACAGAAAGATAGTGCAGCAATACCAGAATGGTGTTACCCAGCGTAAAATAGCAAAGAGTTTTAAGTTATCATCATCAACCGTAAATAACATCATGAAAAGATTCAGAGAATCTGGAACAATCACTGTGCGTAAGAGTCAAGGCCGTAAAACTCTACTGGATGCTCGTGATCTCCGGGCCCTTAAAGCTTCAGTATGTAACTTATTTTTTAAACATATTTCTTCACTCTGCCACTATCTCCTGATAGATTGATGTTTGACAGGTAATCTCTGAAAAAAACTATCTGGCGTCTCCCGGTGGTAATAAAAGCATTTATAAAAACCAGAGCGCCCCGCGGTTAACCAGCCAATAAAAACAGCCAGCCAATAAAAACAGAGCTTCTCACTTCTCACCCCCTAACCCACGCCCCCCCCCCCCGCCTGTCAGCCCGCAGCGGCCGCGCAGGTTCTCGTTGAAATAATTGCAAAGCGATGCAAAACTGTTTTGTATGTGACACAAATGTATTAAATCCCCCTTCTTCATCCCTGCTCTGGACTTTTCTTTTGTTTTTTTTGCCAAAAGTCAAGTGATCGCTTCTTCCTCCAGACCTCCACTGACAGAAATGAGGAAGTGGATTAATTTGTCACGAGCGAATTAAATCATGTCCAACGTGGCTGCTTGAAGCTCTGCAGATTTCAGGGTGTTTTTGTTTTGCTGGACCAGCGCTCCATGTTTTTATTTTATTTTTTAGAACGTTTTATTAACATATAATCACAGAACTTTGCAGCAACTGAGACGGGACATGTAGAGGAGGCGGAGCATTCCAGGCTGCAGCGCGAGCGAGTGGAAGCTGAGCCATATATGGCTCTGAGTGAGGAGGGACCAGAAACGTGTCTCTGTTCAAAATGTTTCTAAGTGCCAGCGTGTTCAAAAACTACATATTGCAGCTTTAAACGTCACTGCACCTCAAACAGGAATGCCACTGTCAAGGAAATAACAGAATGGGCTCAGGAATACTTCCAGAAAGCATTGTCAGTGAACACAATCCACCGTGCCATCCGCCGTTGCCAGCTGAAACTCTACAGTGCAAAGAGGAAGCCATTTCTAAGCAAGCTCCACAAGCTCAGACGTTTGCACTGGGCCAGGGGTCATTTAAAATGGAGTGTGGCAAAATGGAAGACTGTTCTGTGGTCAGATGAGTCACGATTTGAAGTTCTTTATGGAACACTGGGACGCCATGTCATCCGGACCAGAGAGGACAAGGATAGCCCAAGTTGTTATCAACGCTCCGTTCAGAAGCCTGCATCACTGATGGTATGGGGTTGCATGAGCGCTTGTGGCATGGGCAGCTTGCATGTCTGGAAAGTAGGGGTGCACCGATTTCAATTTTCTGGCCGATCACCGATTACCGATTTTTAGAAAGTCTGACCTGCCGATTCCGATTTTGGCCGATACCGATTTTCAGGTGTTAAAAGGTCAAAATGCACCCTAAATTTTCAGGATTTTCCAACCTTTGCTGAGGCAGATAAAATCGGTAGATAAAATCGGCTTCTCATTTAAAGAACGGCCGATCACCGATCTCCCCAAATTAAGGAAATCGGAGCCGATCGATCGGCCGGCCGATTTATCGGTGCACCCCTACTGGAAAGGCACCATTAATGCAGAGAACTATGTTCAGGTTCTAGAACAACATATGCTCCATCTAGACGTCATCTCTTTCAGGGAAGACCCTGCATTTTTCAACAAGATAATGCCAGACCACATTCTGCAGCAATCACAACATCATGGCTACGTAGGAGAAGGATCCGGTACTGAAATGTCCAGCCTGCAGTCCAGATCTTTCACCTATAGAGAACATTTGGTGCATCATAAAGAGGAAGGTGCGACAAAGAAGGCCCAAGACGATTGAACAGTTAGAGGCCTGTATTAGACATGAATGGGAGAGCATTCCTATTTCTAAACTTGAGAAACTGGTCTCCTCTGTCCCCAGACGTCTGTTGAGTGTTGTAAGAAGAAGGGGGGATGCCACACAGTGGTAAAAATGGACTTGTCCCAACTTTTTTGGGATTTGTTGATGCCATGAAATTTTGAAACATTTTTCCCTTAAAATGATACATTCTCTCAGTTTAAACTTTTGATCTGTGATTTGTGTTCTATTCTGAATAAAATATTAGATGTTGGCACCTCCACATCATTGCATTCAGTTTTTATTCACAATTTGTTTAGTGTCCCAACTTTTTTGGAATCCGGTTTGTACATTGACAACTGACACAGGCTGCGAATAAAAAACGAAAGAAAAAAACCGAAAGCTAACAGAGACGAGTCCGTCTCTCAAAACACGAATAAAAAATCAAATTTTATCTCAAATGTTTCATACAGGGCAAAAGTTTGTAAATTAAAGCCATATAATTACACTTAGTGAGCAGAAAAAATATCTGCTGAGTGGTTTATGAGCTATTTATAACATTATAAACGGAAATAAAACGAAAGCTAACAGAGACGAGTCCGTCTAAAACAACGAATAAAAAATCAAATTTTATCTCAAATGTTTCATACAGGGCAAGTTTGTAAATTAAAGCCATATAATTACACTCTGTGAGCAGAAAAAATATCCGCTAAGTGGTTTATGAGCTATTTATCTAAATAGTAGGTATCTGTTTACGGTAGCTAACCGCTAACAACGAAGCTAAAATATCGTGTTTTTTTTTATCTCAAACATCTCATAAAGCTAGTCACTTGTAAATGTCCATAAAGTGATTACATTCTGTAAGTTTCATAAAAATCCGCCGAGTGGTTCTTGTCTTATCTTGCTAACAAACAGCTAACAAACAAACTTACTTTTTTTATATACATATATGGATCTTGTATTGTATCTGAAATAAAGAAACTACTACTACTACTACTACAAAGCTAACAGTAGTTACCTCCAGACCAGGAGGCCGGGCAGCGACAGAGTCAGTCCGAGCACAGGAGGCTTTTTTTTCGGACACATGAGCTGGAAACGGTCGGTGGACTCTCTGGAAGTGTCCCCTAGTGGACAAAAGTGGTACTGCACCATTTTCTGCCAAAATGAAAAACGGTCATATCTGAGCCAAAATTTGGTCTAAAAAATATGGTGGGAAAATCCATAAATAGGTCTCACCTCTATAGGTTGCAGGGCATGCAAATTAGGCAAAAAGACGCGACCTATATTCTGGAAAATACAGTACTACTAGAATGCATTATGTTGCATTTTACTCAAAGTCACAGCTGCTTACGGTAGTTAGGAATCACACACTACAGTATGTGCAAGCATGCTAATTCATATTACAAAAACAATTTATTATACTGCAAATATACAGGGTTCTGATGGCCAGAGTTTCACAGAGTTTTCAAGTCAAGGTTCTGCAGACAAACTTTGATCCAGCTATAGGAAAGTTCCTTCTTATTGTTATTTCAAGGGTTAGAGCCACAGACCTTGCAACATGCAGAAGTGTCCATGGTCACTAAACTCCCTACTGCCTTTAATGTGCTTTTTGGTGTATGACAATAAGAAAGTGATGTTTATCGAAAACACATCATAGGAACCACAGGATAAGTGTGTGAGTAGATGAAGTGAGAAACATTGTAAACTGCTTTGAAGAAACTGGAGTAATTAAACAGAACAATTTCCTTTTGCTCAATTAATTATTTGTGCAACTTTACGTCACCTCAAATGACATTTGTTCCTACAACATCATCTTATTCAGATATATTTTCAGGAGTCACCACAACGAGTCATCCAGCATCTCTCACTGTCCTTTGTCCTGCATCTACCTCCATGTCCTCTCTTAACTGCATCCATTCATCACCTCTTTGTCTTTTCCTGGCAGCTGCATTTCTAACATCCTTCTACCAAGTATACCCACGGTCCCTCCTCTGGACATGTCCAAACCACGGTCCCTCCTCTGGACATGTCCAAACCATCTCAGTCTGGCCTCTCTTAACTTTATCTCCCTGTTGTTCAACCTGTACTGTACCTCTGATGATTTCCTTCCTGATCTTATCCATCCTTGTAGGTCCTAAGGAGAACCTCAGCATCTTCATTTCTGCCACTTCCAGTTCTGTCTCCTGTCTTTTTGTCCATGACACTGTCTCCAGTCCAGACCATACAATATAGCTGGTCTCACAACTGTCTTGTAAACTTTTCCTTTGCTGACACCGTATTGCCTCAAATACCTGCCTCAAATCACTACAGCGTACATGTTCATATGTGCATGTAAAATGCTAATATATTTCAAATTTGCATTTATTTTTCCAAACGTTAGCTGTATTTTGTATAAATTTAAAGCTGCTATGTGTAAGTTTCTGTTGTGCTCAGGACTTAGAAATATTTTCAGCAGTGAAAAGCATTCTGCTCCCTCCCCCTCAGAGCCATATATGGCTCTGAGGGGGAGGGAGCAGAATTCAGAGCAGAGCCACAGTCCGTTCTCTGTTGAACTTGAGTTCAGCTCCGCCTCCTGCTGCATGTCCGCTCGGAGCCGCTTAAATATTCTGTGTTTATCGGGGCCGCTCACCGGGCTTCGGTCTGGACTGTAGAGATTGTGCGCCTGGTCCACCACCGGTTCCTTATCCAGGCCGAGGGCGTCCTTAAGCAGGGTGGAAATCATGTTAGCACTGATGGGGTTACGCTCCTCCGGAAGTCCAATGATTCTAATGTTATTGCGCCGAGATCTTGACTCCAATTCTTCACATTTATTATCAAGAGGACTTGCATCGAAAGCTTGTCCAAATTACTCTTGAGTGAAATCACATCATCAGTGCATGAGGACAGCAGTCCCTCCATGTCTGCAACAGTCACCTTTAATGCATCCACCTCTGACTTAATAGACACAATACTGGCATTCAGCTCGGTCTTCACGCCGTGCAACTCCGACTTAATCTGGGACAGATTATTAGTCAGCGCCGTCTCCAACTACGTCTTAAAAATGCTCACCATCTCTTCACGGAGTACACCGAGAAGTTCAGCTTTAAAATCCGATGAACGTACGTTCCAAGAAGTTTCTTCTGGTAGTCGCCTGGCAGCCACGCCCCTCGGTGAAGTTTCCACAAGCTGCGGTGGTGATGAGGGCAGGGGAGCAGACCTCACCGCCGCGGCCGTCAAATTGTTCGTATTTTTAGATTTTGGAGGCATCTTGATTTATAGAAGAGCTGTTATAAAGTTTAGAGGACAGGCGATATACACGAAATGCCCAAATGCACCTTTTTAGAAAAACAATTTGCAGGATTGCAGGAGCTCCCTCCGACACGTCTTACTCCATCAGGTGCAAAACCGGAAGCTCTCTCAAATCCCATGAATTGGAGCACTGCTCAGCTGATTTTAGATAATCTGTGAGATTTCAACGTGTTTGTGCATTAACGCTAGTATTCTGGTATCAATGAGTCCATGTTCTGCTCCTACAGTGTACATGTGGACTTATTGATTGGCTGCAGTGTCTTTTAGTATCAGATGTTACACAATATGATTAATTATTAGGATTGATTGCTGTATGCACCTGCTGTAGGCTGCAGAATACTACAGCTCTGAGTGTTTTGTGTGACTAACGTAG
>JBBPBX010073866.1:0-17717 GCA_038048925.1 Garcialebias charrua
AACAGCAGATTTAGTTATAAAATAAGAGAGGCTAAGTTAGCCTTCAGACTGAAGTCTTTATTTTTTACTGGGATGGGACTGTTGGACACAAAATTGCAAGAAAGTTGCTCCTGGTAGGACTGGAAAGCACCTTGCATGGTAGTCTGCCGCTACCGGTGTATGAATGTGTGTAGCATTCAATGTGTGTAGCACTTTGAGATTTTCACTAATGAAAAGTGCGTTATAAATTGAATTCATTATTATTATTATTATTATTATTATTATTATTATTAATAAAGTGTACACATTTTCACTTACACTGAATTAGTACAGTAGTCACATTTACATGGAACTGCAAATTGTAATATTTAGAAGAAAAAGAAAGTGCTACGCATTGTCTTCTTCTGAGAAGCTCTTTTTATACCCAATCCTGTTGTCAATTGACCTAATTAGTGTTAATTGGTCTTCCAGCTGTTCGTTATATGCTCAGTTTCCTTTTTCCAGCCACTTATTGCTACTTGTCCCAACTTTTGGGGGATTTGTTGACACTGAAATTTTGAATCAACATATTTTTCCTTTAAAATGTTATATTTACTCAGATTAAACTTTTGATCTGTCATCTATGTTCTATTACGAATAAAATATTGACATTTGCCATCTCCACATCATTCACAATTTGTTTAGTGTCCCAACTTTTTTGGAATCCGGTTGGTAATATATTTGTGTTGTTTTATTTTTGTTGGACCTGAATCAAGACAGCACTGAACAGTTTGCCATTTTAACTTCATATACATGTAAATGTGAGCTTAAAGTTGAGGTTAACAAACCTAAAATAAAAAGTCAGTTTCTTTTGGCTGCTCTCTTCTTCAGGGGTCGCCACAGCGAGCAAACTCGTATAAAGATTTGGCAATTGTTTTACACCAGATGCCCTTCCTGACGCAACCAGGGCTCGAACCGGCAACCTCAGGCTCAGGATTGCAAGACTGTGGCACTGACCACCAAGCTACCGCAGCTCTAAACCTAAAGTAAAACCACTCCATTTTTTTCCTTTAATTTTTCCACACTTAGATCAGTGCCAGTTAGCATGTCTTCATCATTTTACAGGGCCGAGATGGTGTAGAGGCAGGGCAGCCGGCTCAGGACCAGAAGGTCTCGGGTTCGATCCCCGGTCACGGCATACTTCGTTGTGTCCCTGGGCAAGACACTTAACGCCGAGTTGCTCCCGGTAGGTCAGGCAGCGCCTTGCATGGCAGTCTACCGCTACCGGTGTATGAATGTGTGTATGAATGGGTGGATGGTTGGTACTGTGAAGCGCTTTGGGGCCCCTCAAAGGGGGCTGGAAAGTGCTAAGTAAGCTCCATTTACCATTTTCTGCTGGTTTGAGGCCAACACCGGCTAACCATGTGGCTCCACCAAGGCATAAAATTAATCCTAAACCATCATCACTGCATACATGTACTGTATTTGTAACGTTCCTTACCACCTATAACATGTAGTAGTTGTCCGATAGAAGACACCACCAGGATTCTGTGATGCCCTGTGTCTGCGATCACCAGCCTTTGGTTGCTATGGTCAACAGCCACCTTCCCAGGAAAAGAAAGGATGCTGGGTGGCAAAGAGTCCCTGTAAAGCTTAATGCCCACTGAGTGAGTCTTCAGCAGCCCTTGTTCACCATAAAACCGAAGGGCACTGTCGGTGAAAAGTGTCAGCCTGTCCCGGTGACCTTCGCCCACCAGGGCAAAGAGCAGGTTACCATGAGGTCCCAGCAGGACCAGCGTGGGCCAGCAGGAGACCTCCAGCTCATGCCAGAGAGACGCCTCGCTGTCGTTCACCACGGGGTGGCAGATGTCGTAGCGGAGCACAGCGCTCCGGATGTTGTCCAGGACCTTCGAAGTTTCAGGAACACATAAAAAACAGTCCAATGAGAAGAGGCGTGCACAAATTTACTTTCCATGTTTTACAAAAACTCGCGTTTCAGAGGTAACAGACATTTTATTTAGACACTTACCTTACTATATAAATTTGATTAATTAAGGGAGCCATGCATTATTATTACTAGAAAAATTGCATTTCCTGCAAAAATGCAGTTTGAATGCTTATTGCACAAGAACTTGCTGAAATTAGCTTTAAAAAAACATGCTGAAATGTAGCTGAAATGGAAGAACAAGCCTAAAGTAGCAGAAGAAAGCAGAAAGAACACATATTTGCTAAAATTGGTTTAAATAAGCAGAAATGATCAAAAAGATTGGTAAACTAGCTAAAAAAAAATGCTGAAATTAGTCAAAAATTGCTGAAAAATAGCTGAAAAGGCATAAAGAAGCTTAAACTACAGTATCAGAAGGAGGTGGAGAGAGCACAACTTTGCCCAATTAGGCTTAAAGTAGCAGAAATGAGTGCAAAAAGTGGAAATTATCTGAAAAGAACAGAATGTTGCTAAAAATTTATAGTAATAGCTAAAAAAGCAGAACGAAGCTTAAGCTATCAGAATTAAGTGGAAAGAGCATATTTTTGTTGATTCAGGATGAACAAAGTTAAAATGAGTGCAAAAAATGTGGAATTAGCTGAAATAGCTAAAATTAGCATAAAACAGCTAAATGGTAGCTGAAATTGCAGAAAAAGCTGAAACTTGCAGAAATAAGCTAAAAGGTAGCAATGCCAGCTGAAATTAGCAGAAATAATCTGACAGGATCACAAAACAGCTGTAATTTGCTGAAAGTAGCTGAAAAGAAAGTTTAAATTTGCACAAAGTAGCTGAAAGAAGCAGAACCAGAACAAAATATGAAAGGAGCAGTAAAGGATGCAAGCAGATCTAAAGATATGAAGGATGTAAAATGAGCTCAATTCATTTTCTATGAGAAAAAAAAGTGGCAGAAAAGGCTAAATATTTCAAAAAGCTAAAGTTGTAACAATACCAAAAACTCAGCACCCTTCTCCTGAACGAGCCGAACATTTTGATTTAAGATTTGTTGAAATAGCACAAAAATTGTGGAAGGAGGAAGATGCCAAAAAACATACAGAAGAAAACTGGATCACAACAGTGTGAATGCTTCATAAACCTTCACACAACCAGTAAAGCTTCTGCCCTGTTCATTGTTTTGAATGAAACATACAAGTTGTACACCAAAAATACGTGGCTCAATCGGGACTAGTGTGCTGTGAGTCTTGGTAGCAGAATGTCACACAAAGTAGACAAAATGTATTAAAAAGAAACTGCTACAATAAAAGATAAACAGGATTTGGGTAAAACACAAGAAAACTCCACCCTCTCTGGAGCTCTGCAGTTAAGACATGGTTCACAGTAGAAGCATTATTCACAGTATAAACAGATCACAGAAAAATGGGTCTTTACATGATCTTGCACATTAATAATTTTTTTACATACCATCGACGTTTAAGTTTTATGATTTTTACAGATTTTTCAACACAGCTGTCAAAAAACTTCAAATCTTAAACTCTTCTTACTTCCACAGAAGTCTGTTGGAGTCAGTCTCCCCACCATCACAGACATCTACACCTCCAGATGCAGGAAGAGGGCCACCTGCATCATGAAGGACCCCACTCACCCAGCACACACACTTTTTGCCCCACTCCCCTCAGGAAGGAGGTTGAGGAGCATTAAGTGTAGAACCACTAGACTGAGGAACAGCTTCTACCCTGAGGCTGTTAGACTCATGAATATCTAACCAGAATAATCACTGTGAAATATCACATCATGTTGCTGCTGATCTGTTTCATGTTGCTGCTGATCTGTTTCATGTTGCTGCTGATCTGTTTCATGTTGCTGCTGATCTGTTTCATGTTGCTGTGTTCATTCGTGCTCATCTGCTCATACAGACTCATGTTCGTGCTGCTGTTTTAGTTGATGTTTTTTTTAGTTCATATCTTATATGTTATTACTGTTTTTCTTTTACATTTTATTGTTGGATGTAACTGGGACCCTGTGTACATAATCTTGTTTCATCACATGTACCACATGTGGTGCAAATGACAATAAAAAGCCTTGAACCTTGAAATAAACAAACAACACTTACTTTTTCATTGGGAAATTTGGCAGAATGAACACCAACAATCACCAAACCATCTGTGGGAAAAATCAGAGAGAGAGAAAAACAGATCAGAGTATTAAAGGGAGAATATCATCAAAGGTCAAAATACTGATATTGCACAAATATGATTTAGTGAAAAACTTCCACAAAACTGAGACTCGTTTGTCGTTTCCTTCCAGAATCTTGTTTGGAACTTGTGAAAATATACGACGTGAGTGTTGAATGTTGCTAAAGATTTTTTTTAAAGCCCAGTACAAAAAGCAAAATATTAGCTCAAAAGGAAAAGGAGCAAAAGGTTACATGAACGCTAAAGGTAGAAAAACACTAGCTAAAAGCTATATATGGCAAAATAACTAAAAAAAAATAGCTAAAAATAGCACAAAGTTAGCAACAAGTAGCAAAACGGTGGCTAAAAACTAAAAGGAACAGATCACTAACTGAAAGTCAAATGAAGCAGAACATCAGCTAAAACATGCAGAACACTATATAAAAGCTAAAAGAAGCAGAAAACTAGCTAAAAGAAGCAAAATGGCAGCTAAAAGTCAAAACTAGCAAAAGGTTAACTAAAAGCTATAAGTAGCAAAAGACTAGTTAAAAGATATATAGCAAAAGACTAGCTAAAAGGTAAGAGCAGGAAAAAGCAAGCTAAAATCTAAAAGTAGCAAAAGTAACTAAAAACTGAAAGTATTTCAAGAAGACAAAACCAGTACAGTAATTATACTGAATGAGATTTCAAAGAGAACGTTGTGTTTGAAAGAAATGAAGATCTCAATGAATTCCTACATGGAAAATTTTAATTCAACCTTTATTAAGGCAGGTTAATCTCATTGCTCCTCGAGGACTCATTGAGAGACCTGTCTACAAACTAAAGAATGACAACAGCAACAGTAAATTTTCTTTGAACAATCAACAATAGACAAACACAAGAGAGAAATACAGATTTATGTTTTAACAAGTTAAAACAAAGATATTAAAGTAGCAAAACACAGATTATAAGGTAGATGTAGAAAATCAAAAACAGGAACATGTCTGCATTGGTTTTTGCCAGGATTCCAACAGATTCTTAAAACCATTTAGAGAGGTCAAGGCCGAGATCTTCAGATCTTTTTGTAAGATATTCCAGGAAGCAGGAGCGGAGTAGGAGAAGGCCCTTTTGCCAAGTTCAGTTCTCACTGACGGAACACTGCAGGTAATCATGTCCTGAGAGCGCACGCTGTAGCTGCACTCACACAAAGACATGTAGGAAGAGATGTATGAAGGCAGCAGAACAAGAAGTGATTTAAAGATGAAAATGTACCAATGGAAGAGTCAGCGTGAGGTTAATGATGTCCAGTTAACCAGTGAATACAGGGTGCAGTGGTGGGTATGATAATCACAGCCAGTTATGAATCTTAGAGCACCATGATAGACAGCATCCAACATCTGCAGGGTGCTTGTAGGAGCATTCATGTAGATAATGTCACCGTAATCATTGGAGGGAAGGAAAGTCACAGATACAAGGCGTTTCCTAGCATTCAGTGTTAGACATGATCTGTTTCTGAAAAAGAAACCCAGTTTAACTTTCAGTTTCAAAATAATAACTCTAAATAAAGTTAAATACTGTATTTTGAAAAGTATATTGGTTACTAAAAAGAAAAGTCAGCAGCAATTCTCTGAATCGGTGATGTGGTTTTAATATAAAAATGGTTAAAATAGCACAAAATATGCACAAGTTGTTTGCAAAAAACCACAAGAAATAAGTCATTCAAAGCATTTAACGAATTACAGTAATTGAAGCAGTAGAATGTAATCGATCACATCCATGAAAATTAAATTTTTTAAATTACTGTATACTAAATCATAACGATGAGAAATCAGATAGACCACCTAATAATATAAACAGATAACAAAGTGGATTGTAAACTGATGGGACATTTTACTAAAACTCTGAAAGAAGCCTTAAACACAACTAATATATTAGACCGGAATGAGCTTCTTGAAAAGGTTTTCAGCCCAAAACGTATTAATTTTAAACACTGCAAACAAAAGGCTGACTGTGCAGAGGACAAGAGTGGCTGGTTTTAATTTAAAGCCTCTGATAACTTAAGTACTGTATTATGCAACTGAACAGCCCACAATGATATTGAAAACAAGTTGCTTCCATTTTCATGTGGCTAAAACTCTCACAAAAAGACATCAAGGAGCAGAGCAGAAAACCTGACAGACCCCTTCTGTATATCTGCATCGAAACACGCTCTCTTCATGCTCCGCTTGCTTAAAAAGCTCACCAAAACTGTATATGCAGTAAATGAAGCAAAAATGTCTCTGCGGAACTGTTAAAACAGGTTAATCTGATCCAAGTTATATATTAAGATATACCGGTAAACGTCTGGGCACCAGTTACAATGACTTCCTCTGGAGCTGCATCTATACTGCATTTGCAATATGGCACATTTTCACTTATTAATTCAAACAACAAATTATTAAAATTATTAAAGGTGATGAAAAACTATTGTGAAAAAGAAGAGAATGAGTCGAATGTAAAGTGCACCAAATGACGTGAAAAAAAAAATGGCCAACAAAATTTAAAAAAAAAAAGCCTCATGTTGGACCTTTAATTAAAGTAGGCCTAGTCTAGTTTAACTAAATTACGAACAATTTTGTTTGGTAAGGTTGAAAAGCTGTGACAGCCTTCTTGAATTGGATTGCCTCCAAAAATTCGTTAGTTGCTAATTGTTCAGTGAACTTTCAGAGTTTCATTAAAATATGTCCAGTGGTTCATGAGATATTTTACTAACGTAGATGAAGCAGGGAGGCAGACTTTTCTTTCCACAACGCCTCTTCCAGACCCTCCAGGAGAAGCTCCAAGGAGTTCTAAGACCAGCTGCGAAACACGGTCCTGAGGGGCATGAGGGGTCATGGGAGTTTGTCCAACCAGTCTACTGTACATGTGTTTTGTGGACTTAGAGAAAACATTTGATCATGCTCCCCGGGATACACTGTGGGGGGTGCTCCGTGAATATGAGATTGGGGGTTGTTGCCATTCATTTCCTACACAGATGGTGCAAGAGTCTGGTTTGCATTGCCGGCGAACCCCTTTAGGGTGGGAGCTGAACTCCGCCAGGGCTGCCCGTTATCACAGACACTGTTCATAACTTTTATGGACAGAATTTCCACAGTCCAGGGAGTGAAGGATGTCCAGTTTAAGGACATCAGAAGCTTGTCTCTGTGGATGATGTGGTCATGTTGGTGTCATTGTGCTGTGATCTCCAACTCTCATTAGAGCGGTTCGCTGCTGAGTGTGAAGCAGCTAGGATGAGGATCAACACATCCAAATTTGAGGCCATAGTCCTCAGAGTGCGGTCTGCCTCAATTATAGGAGTTTAGGTATCTCAGGGTTTACCGGTCAGTCTATGTTCCTATGATCACAAAATCAGGGTCAGGAATCTATGTTCCAATGGTCACAACCTCAGGGTCAGGAGTCTATGATCCTATGGTCACAAACTCAAGGTCAGGAGTGATCCTATGGTCACACACTCAGGGTCAGGAGTCTATGTTCCTATGGTCATAAACTCAGGCTCAGGAGTGTTCCTATGGTCACAAACCCAGGGTCAGGAGTTTATGTTCCTATGGTCGCAAACTTAGGGTCAAGAGTCTTCCTATTGTCACACACTCAGGGTCAGGAGTCTATGTTCCTTTGGTCACAAACTCAGAGTGAAGAGTTTATGTTCCTTTGATCACAAACCCAGGGTCAGGTTTATGTTCCTATGGTCACAAACCCAGGGTCAGGAGTTTATGTTCCTATGGTCACAAACCCAGGGTCAGGAGTTTATGTTCCTATGGTCACAAACCCAGGGTCAGGAGTTTATGTTCCTATGGTCACAAACTCAGGGTCAGGAGTTTATGTTCCTATGGTCAAAAACTCAGGGTCAGGAGCCTATGTTCCTATGGTCACAAACTTAGGGTCAAGAGTCTTCCTATTGTCACACACTCAGGGTCAGGAGTGTTCATATGGTCACACACTCAGGGTCAGGAGTGTTCCTATGGTCACACACTCAGGGTCAGGAGTGTTCCTATGGTCACAAACTCAGGGTCAGGAGTGTTCCTATGGTCACAAACTCAGGGTCAGGAGTGTTCCTATGGTCACACACTCAGGGTCAGGAGTGTTCCTATGGTCACACACTCAGGGTCAGGAGTGTTCCTATGGTCACACACTCAGGTCAGGAGTGTTCCTATGGTCACACACTCAGGGTCAGGAGTGTTCCTATGGTCACAAACTCAGGGTCAGGAGTGTTCCTATGTCACACACTCAAGGTCAGGAGTGTTCCTATGGTCACACACTCAGGGTCAGGAGTGTTCCTATGGTCACACATTCAGGGTCAGGAGTGTTCCTATGGTCACACATTCAGGGTCAGGACTGTTCATATGGTCACAAACTCAGGGTCAGGAGTGTTCATATGGTCACACACTCAGGGTCAGGAGTGTTCCTATGGTCACACACTCAGGGTCAGGAGTGTTCATATGGTCACACATTCAGGGTCAGGAGTGTTCCTATGGTCACACACTCAGGGTCAGGAGTGTTCCTATGGTCACACACTCAGGGTCAGGAGTGTTCCTATGGTCACACATTCAGGGTCAGGAGTGTTCCTATGGTCACACATTCAGGGTCAGGACTGTTCATATGGTCACAAACACAGGGTCAGGAGTGTTCATATGGTCACACATTCAGGGTCAGGACTGTTCATATGGTCACAAACTCAGGGTCAGGAGTGTTCATATGGTCACACACTCAGGGTCAGGAGTGTTCCTATGGTCACAAACTCAGGGTCAGGAGTGTTCCTATGGTCACACACTCAGGGTCAGGAGTCTTCATATGGTCACACACTCAAGGTCATGAGCGTTCCTATGGTCACACACTCAGGGTCAGGAGTGTTCCTATGGTCACAAACTCAGGGTCAGGAGTGTTCCTATGGTCACACACTCAGGGTCAGGAGTGTTCCTATGGTCACACACTCAGGGTCAGGAGTGTTCCTATGGTCACACACTCAGGGTCAGGAGTGTTCCTATGGTCACACATTCAGGGTCAGGAGTGTTCCTATGGTCACACATTCAGGGTCAGGAGTGTTCCTATGGTCACACATTCAGGGTCAGGACTGTTCATATGGTCACACACTCAGGGTCAGGAGTGTTCATATGGTCACACACTCAGGGTCAGGAGTGTTCCTATGGTCACACACTCAGGGTCAGGAGTGTTCCTATGGTCACACACTCAGGGTCAGGAGTGTTCCTATGGTCACACACTCAGGGTCAGGAGTGTTCCTATGGTCACACACTCAGGGTCAGGAGTGTTCCTATGGTCACACACTCAGGGTCAGGAGTGTTCCTATGGTCACACATTCAGGGTCAGGAGTGTTCATATGGTCACAAGGTCAGGAGTGTTCCTATGGTCACACACTCAGGGTCAGGAGTGTTCCTATGGTCACACACTCAGGGTCAGGAGTGTTCATATGGTCACACACTCAGGGTCAGGAGTGTTCCTATGGTCACACACTCAGGGTCAGGAGTGTTCCTATGGTCACAAACTCAGGGTCAGGAGTGTTCCTATGGTCACACACTCAGGGTCAGCAGTCTTCCTATTGTCACACACTCAAGGTCATGAGTGTTCCTATGGTCACACACTCAGGGTCAGGAGTGTTCGTATGGTCACATACTCAGGGTCAGGAGTGTTCCTATGGTCACACATTTAGGGTCAGGAGTGTTCCTATGGTCACACATTCAGGGTCAGGACTGTTCATATGGTCACACACTCAGGGTCAGGAGTGTTCCTATGGTCACACACTCAGGGTCAGGAGTGTTCCTATGGTCACACACTCAGAGTCAGGAGTGTTCCTATGGTCACACATTCAGGGTCAGGAGTGTTCCTATGGTCACACACTCAGGGTCAGGAGTGTTCCTATGGTCACACACTCAGGGTCAGGAGTGTTCATATGGTCACACACTCAGGGTCAGGAGTGTTCCTATGGTCACACATTCAGGGTCAGGAGTGTTCCTATGGTCACACATTCAGGGTCAGGACTGTTCATATGGTCACAAACTCAGGGTCAGGAGTGTTCCTATGGTGACACACTCAGGGTCAGGAGTGTTCCTATGGTCAGACACTCAGGGTCAGGAGTCTTCATATTGTCACACACTCGAGGTCATGAGTGTTCCTATGGTCACACACTCAGGGTCAGGAGTGTTCCTATAATCACAAACTCAGGTTCAGGAGTGTTCCTATGGTCACACACTCAAGGTCATGAGTGTTCCTATGGTCACACATTCAGGGTCAGGAGTGTTCCTATGGTCACACATTCAGGGTCAGGAGTGTTCCTATGGTCACAAACTCAGGGTCAGGAGTGTTCCTATGGTCAGACACTCAGGGTCAGGAGTGTTCCTATGGTCACACACTCAGGGTCAGGAGTGTTCCTATGGTCACAAACTCAGGGTCAGGAGTGTTCCTATGGTCACACACTCAGGGTCAGGAGTGTTCCTATGGTCACACATTCAGGGTCAGGAGTGTTCCTATGGTCACACACTCAGGGTCAGGAGTGTTCCTATGGTCACACACTCAGGGTCAGGAGTGTTCCTATAATCACAAACTCAGGTTCAGGAGTGTTCCTATGGTCACACACTCAGGGTCAGGAGTGTTCCTATGGTCACACATTCAGGGTCAGGAGTGTTCCTATGGTCACACATTCAGGGTCAGGACTGTTCATATGGTCACACACTCAGGGTCAGGAGTGTTCCTATGGTCACACACTCAGGGTCAGGAGTGTTCCTATGGTCACACACTCAGGGTCAGGAGTGTTCCTATGGTCACACACTCAGGGTCAGGAGTGTTCCTATGGTCACACACTCAGGGTCAGGAGTGTTCCTATGGTCACACATTCAGGGTCAGGACTGTTCATATGGTCACACACTCAGGGTCAGGAGTGTTCCTATGGTCACACACTCAGGGTCAGGAGTGTTCCTATGGTCACACATTCAGGGTCAGGAGTGTTCCTATGGTCACACATTCAGGGTCAGGACTGTTCATATGGTCACACACTCAGGGTCAGGAGTGTTCCTATGGTCACACACTCAGGGTCAGGAGTGTTCCTATAATCACAAACTCAGGTTCAGGAGTGTTCCTATGGTCACACATTCAGGGTCAGGAGTGTTCCTATGGTCACACATTCAGGGTCAGGACTGTTCATATGGTCACACACTCAGGGTCAAGAGTGTTCCTATGGTCACACACTCAGGGTCAGGAGTGTTCCTATGGTCACACACTCAGGGTCAGGACTGTTCATATGGTCACACACTCAGGGTCAGGAGTGTTCCTATGGTCACACACTCAGGGTCAGGAGTGTTCCTATGGTCACAAACTCAGGGTCAGGAGTGTTCCTATGGTCACACACTCAGGGTCAGGAGTGTTCCTATGGTCACACACTCAGGGTCAGGAGTGTTCCTATGGTCACACACTCAGGGTCAGGAGTGTTCCTATGGTCACACACTCAGGGTCAGGAGTGTTCCTATGGTCACACACTCAGGGTCAGGAGTGTTCCTATGGTCACACTCAGGGTCAGGAGTGTTCCTATGGTCACACATTCAGGGTCAGGAGTGTTCCTATGGTCACACATTCAGGGTCAGGAGTGTTCCTATGGTCACACACTCAGGGTCAGGAGTGTTCCTATGGTCACACATTCAGGGTCAGGAGTGTTCCTATGGTCACACATTCAGGGTCAGGAGTGTTCCTATGGTCACACATTCAGGGTCAGGACTGTTCATATGGTCACACATTCAGGGTCAGGACTGTTCATATGGTCACACACTCAGGGTCAGGAGTGTTCCTATGGTCACACACTCAGGGTCAGGAGTGTTCCTATGGTCACACACTCAGGGTCAGGAGTGTTCCTATGGTCACACACTCAGGGTCAGGAGTGTTCCTATGGTCACACACTCAGGGTCAGGAGTGTTCCTATGGTCACACATTCAGGGTCAGGAGTGTTCTATGGTCACACACTCAGGGTCAGGAGTGTTCCTATGGTCACACATTCAGGGTCAGGAGTGTTCCTATGGTCACACACTCAGGGTCAGGAGTGTTCCTATGGTCACACACTCAGGGTCAGGAGTGTTCCTATGGTCACACACTCAGGGTCAGGAGTGTTCCTATGGTCACACACTCAGGGTCAGGAGTGTTCCTATGGTCACACACTCAGGGTCAGGAGTGTTCCTATGGTCACACATTCAGGGTCAGGAGTGTTCCTATGGTCACACATTCAGGGTCAGGACTGTTCATATGGTCACAAACTCAGGGTCAGGAGTGTTCCTATGGTCACACACTCAGGGTCAAGAGTGTTCACATGGTCACAATCCCAGGGTCAGGAGTGTTCCTATGGTCACACACTCAGGGTCAGGAGTGATCCTATGGTCACACACTCAGGGTCAGGAGTGATCCTATGGTCACAAACTCAGGGTGAGGAGTGATCCTATGGTCACACACTCAGGGTCAGGAGTCTATGTTCCTATGGTCATAAACTCAGGATCAGGAGTGTTCCTATGGTCGCAAACTTAGGGTCAAGAGTCTTCCTATTGTCACACACTCAGGGTCAGGAGTCTATGTTCCTTTGGTCACAAACTCAGAGTGAAGAGTTTATGTTCCTTTGATCACAAACCCAGGGTCAGGTTTATGTTCCTATGGTCACAAACCCAGGATCAGGAGTTTATGTTCCTATGGTCACAAACCCAGGGTCAGGAGTTTATGTTCCTATGGTCACAAACCCAGGGTCAGGAGTTTATGTTCCTATGGTCACAAACTCAGGGTCAGGAGTTTATGTTCCTATGGTCAAAAACTCAGGGTCAGGAGTTTATGTTCCTATGGTCACAAACTTAGGGTCAAGAGTGTTCCCATTGTCACACACTCAGGGTCAGGAGTGTTCCTATAGTCACACACTCAGGGTCAGGAGTGTTCCTATGGTCACACATTCAGGGTCAGGACTGTTCATATGGTCACAAACTCAGGGTCAGGAGTGTTCCTATGGTCACACACTCAGGGTCAGGAGTGTTCCTATGGTCAAAAACTCAGGGTCAGGAGTGTTCCTATGGTCACAAACTCAGGGTCAAGAGTCTTCCTATGGTCACACATTCAGGGTCAGGAGTCTTCCTATGGTCACACACTCAGGGTCAGGAGTGTTCCTATGGTCACACATTCAGGGTCAGGACTGTTCATATGGTCACAAACTCAGGGTCAGGAGTGTTCCTATGGTCACACACTCAGGGTCAGGAGTGTTCCTATGGTCACAAACTCAGGGTCAGGAGTGTTCCTATGGTCACAAACTCAGGGTCAGGAGTGTTCCTATGGTCACACATTCAGGGTCAGGAGTGTTCCTATGGTCACAAACTCAGGGTCAGGAGTGTTCCTATGGTCACACACTCAGGGTCAGGAGTGTTCCTATGGTCACAAACTCAGGGTCAGGAGTGTTCCTATGGTCACACACTCAGGGTCAGGAGTGTTCCTATGGTCACACACTCAGGGTCAGGAGTGTTCCTATGGTCACACACTCAGGGTCAGGAGTGTTCCTATGGTCACACACTCAGGGTCAGGAGTGTTCCTATGGTCACACACTCAGGGTCAGGAGTGTTCCTATGGTCACACATTCAGGGTCAGGAGTGTTCCTATGGTCACACACTCAGGGTCAGGAGTGTTCCTATGGTCACACATTCAGGGTCAGGACTGTTCATATGGTCACAAACTCAGGGTCAGGAGTGTTCCTATGGTCACACACTCAGGGTCAGGAGTGTTCCTATGGTCAAAAACTCAGGGTCAGGAGCCTATGTTCCTATGGTCACAAACTTAGGGTCAAGAGTCTTCCTATTGTCACACATTCAGGGTCAGGAGTCTTCCTATTGTCACACACTCAGGGTCAGGAGTGTTCCTATGGTCACACACTCAGGGTCAGGAGTGTTCCTATGGTCACACACTCAGGGTCAGGAGTGTTCCTATGGTCACAAACTCAGGGTCAGGAGTGTTCACATGGTCACAAACTCAGGGTCAGGAGTGTTCCTATGGTCACACATTCAGGGTCAGGACTGTTCATATGGTCACAAACTCAGGGTCAGGAGTGTTCCTATGGTCACACACTCAGGGTCAGGAGTGTTCCTATGGTCACAAACTCAGGGTCAGGAGTGTTCCTATGGTCACACATTCAGGGTCAGGAGTGTTCCTATGGTCACACATTCAGGGTCAGGACTGTTCATATGGTCACAAACTCAGGGTCAGGAGTGTTCCTATGGTCACACACTCAGGGTCAAGAGTGTTCACATGGTCACAAACTCAGGGACAGGAGTGTTCCTATGGTCACACATTCAGGGTCAGGAGTGTTCCTATGGTCACACATTCAGGGTCAGGACTGTTCATATGGTCACACATTCAGGGTCAGGAGTGTTCCTATGGTCACACATTCAGGGTCAGGACTGTTCATATGGTCACAAACTCAGGGTCAGGAGTGTTCCTATGGTCACACATTCAGGGTCAGGAGTGTTCCTATGGTCACACACTCAGGGACAGGACCAAAAGAATAAACTTGCAGATACAGGTGGTCAAAATGAATTTTCTCTGCAGAAAAGCTGGGCTCTCCCTCAGAGAAAGGGTGAAAAGTTCAGTGATCCAAGAGAGACTCGGAGTAAAGGCGCTGCTCCTCCACATTGAGAGGTGCTAGTTGGGGTGGTTTGGGCATCTGGTTACAACGATCTTAGGATACCTTTTTAGGGAGGTGTCCAAATACAAGTTTTTAAACAAGGGCACAGCTTTTCTGCACTTATAAATCAAAACTTTATATAAGATAACGTAAACTCTATATTATTTATAGGAGGAAGGTAAAAAAAATAAAATAAAAACAGTATTGAGTAAAAAAAACAAAAAACTCCAATTCCACTCAGTGGGTTTTTTCACACAAATCCTCTGCCAAAGAGTACAGGACCAGCAGCACAGACTTTAGTGACAATGGGTGGGGTGGGGGGTGGACTGTGGGAGTGAATGGACAGGGTGGCTCCCACACCTCACTGACCAGAGCAGCAAACAAAATGTACCCATAGCTGTGCCAAAGATAAGGCAAGCGTGTGTTCTGTTTGTTGCCAGACTCACAACTCAATTAGAAGGTACACACAAAATAATCAAAGATTAATGTAGCATTTAGAAAATTTTATTTAATATTTGTATACAACAGAGACAATTTAAAAAAAAAAATTCATTTAATATCACTCAAAAACAAAAACAGCTGATTAAGCAATATGTTCAGTCAGTTTGGTAGTAATTCTTCTAGACTGGTTTAGGGATTTCTTCATGTCTCCCACTGGTAAAAACAACAGTCATTCTTATCAGAGTCAGAGTTATGCCTCCTACCCACCGCCCCCGGCGTCGGGCGGCCGAAGCGGCCGGATAACAGAGTCTTTATTGTCATTTGCACCGCATGTGGTACATGTGATGAAAACGAGATTATGTACACGAGGTCCCAGTTACATCCAACAACAAATGCAAGAGAAAAACAGTAATAACATCTAGAATTAACTAAGAAAAACATCAACTAGTAATACACTAAGCCTAATATAGTGGGAATAAACAGCAGCACGAACATGAGTTTGTATGAGCAGATGGTCACAGATGAACACAGATGAACACAGCAACAAGAAAACAGATCAGCATCAGCATGATGTGATATTTTGCAGTGTTTATTTTTTATTTTATTTTTATTTATTCATGAGTCTAACAGCCTCAGGGTAGAAGCTGTTCCTCAGTCTAGTGGTTCTACACTTGATGCTCCTCAACCTCCGTCCTGAGGGGAGTGGGGCAAAGAGTGAGTGTGCTGGATGAGTGAGGTCTTTCATGATGCAGGTGGCTCTTTTCCTGCATCTGGAGGTATAAATGTCTGTGATTGTGGGGAGACTGACTCCAACAGACTTCTGTGCAGCCTTCACCACTCTCTGCAGAGCTTTCCTCTCTTCAACTGTGCAGCCTCCATGCCACACGTTGATGCTGGAGCACAGGATGCTCTCCACTGCACACCTGTAGAAGGAGGTGAGGACTGGGCTGCTCAGACCAGCTCGTCTCAGCCGTCTGAGGAAGTAGAGTCTCTGATGACCTTTCTTGATCAGGCTGGTGGTGTTGTTGCTCCAGCTGAGGTTATCATTCATGTGTACACCCAAGTATTTGTAGCTGGAGACCACTTCCACTGCAGACCCACCTATTTTCAGTGGGGCATGGGTGTGTTTGTTCCTTCTGAAGTCCACAATCATCTCCTTTGTCTTCTTCACATTCATGTGAAGATTATTCTCTTTGCACCAGCTCTCCAGGTGTTCCACCTCCTGTCTGTAGCTGGACTCATCATTGTTTGTGATGCATCCCACCACCGCTGTATCATCTGCAAACTTAACAATATGACAGCCTGGAAGTGTGGCTGTACAATCATATGTGAGCAGAGTGAACAGAAGGGGGCTCAGCACACATCCCTGACCCCAAAAATACACTGCACGCAGCTCCGCCCCGCTCCGGTCCGCAGGTCGCAGCTGAGCGAGTCCAATTTCCACTGCCTGCGCTCCGCTCAGGTCCGCCTGGATGCGCCGCTCCGAGACACGTGCGAGATCGCGCGATAAATCAAGTGATAAATAAGTAAGTCAGAACAAAACAATTCATTCGGTGGAAGATGGAGAACAACTGTAGAGAGACTGCTGCCTTGATCTTCTCTCGTAAATGAGCTACATGGTTTGAGCAACAGGAAGTGATGTTTACATTTCAGAATAAAATACTTTTTTATTTATTTATTTCTTGTATTGCGTTATTAGGCGTAGTCATAGTCATAAATATAATAGTTTAGTCATAGAATAGTCATAAATGATAGTTTGACAGCATTTTTGTACAAATAAATCCGTATAGAGCTAGGATTAGTCCGCCTGTGGTGATTTTATTTTGTAAATACGGAAGTTGTGCTCGTTCCTTTTCCTGTTGGTGCGACGTAATCTTCAAAAGTTGACTCCGGCACAGCTCCGTCATCCGGCAGAAATAGAAAAATTTCTAATTTTGACGGACTGCCGTCCGCTCTCCGCAGCTCGCCGCCGCCGTGTGGAGCCAGTGTAAATTCTGTCATTGATTATAATGGGTGCGTATTTGCTGCGGAGGTCGGACCGGAGCGGGGTGGAGCTGCAACGCATGTAGTGTATTTTTGGCGTGAGGAGAGCCAGTGCTGAGGGTTACGGTGGAGGAGGAGAAGTTGTGGATCTTCACGGACTGTGGTCTGTCTGTTAAGAAGTCTAGTACCCAGTTACAAATAGAGGGGCTTAGTCCAAGTGTAGATAGTTTGTCTTATCATAAATGAATTTAAAAATGACCTGGAAATGACATAACCACAGATTTATAAACCCCACATATTGTTTTTATTTTCCAAAATGTTGCATACGTACATAAAAAGTTGATTTTCTAATGTGATTAATGGAAAAGAAATAAAAAAAGGAAGAAAAAAAAAGGCAATTTCTGACCAAATGCAGCGTGAAGGCAAAGTACTGAAGAACTTTGTTAAGAAATGCAAAACCACATTTGTAAAGTTAAAACAAGCAGAACAATTACAGGTATTTAAATTAATGTAATTTTGTGATTTTACATGCAAGTACCGGTACACACACGCACGCACGCACACACACACA
>JBBPBX010073867.1:0-17717 GCA_038048925.1 Garcialebias charrua
ATCAAGTTTTAAATTCGTCTGATGCGTCTGCATTCTCCGCCATTGTTTTTCAATGCGCGTTGGAGCAGGCATCTGGGCGTGACGTCAAGTCATGTGACCGGAAAAATCCGGATTTACCGTGTAAAAAAACAGCGCTAATTTTAAACTATTTTTGAGAGGAATTTTCATTCATTTAACATTGTTTTAGCAAAAACGATCATAGTTCAATGTTAAAATATATGTTGTGCCATTTTATGGAAAATTCAAAGATGATGTCAGGGGAGCTTTAAGGGTCTTATATTAACTTTTCTGCAGGCACATTAACTTACGAGTTTACTGGCTTAGAAAAAAATAAGTTTAGGATGAAGAATGGAATGAAAGATAAGAGGGAGTGAAGAGAAAATATCTTGATATGTGTAACCAGAAACCATGGCAGTTCCTCAGTAGCTTCCGCTCGACTTTGGTCGAATGGCCATCGACGTTTTACCTGTGCAAAGATTTTTGGCCTCAGCCCGGCAAACTAGTCCCAGCCTTATTAACCATTCTGCTACGGTTTAAAGGCGACCAGTAGGGCTGGGCCTTATCATATCGTTCCCGGTTTTACCGGTATAAAAAGTGTTGAGTTTTCATGTTCACCGGCGGCGTTTTCTCGTTCAGCACTCATGTTAAGAACCACACTTCTTTCCGTCAGATAGCTGTAGCTTCTTTATTACGAGTGGCACACATGTAAACTCTTCTTCTACAGCAGATCTAGAACAGCGCTACCTACACACAAGAAACTCACTGCCCCTAGTGGACAACAACGATATAACATGCACACATAATAACAACAATAACATAAGATGAGAACATATTCCAACACCCCCCCTTGTTCTCATCTTCTTTACCTTCTAGACCTTATTGTCCAAAAAACCATCCTTTGAATTTCAAAAGTTTTGTCTTTGATGCAGGTTTGGTTAAGATGTCCGCCAACATATTTTCAGATGAACAGTACACCACTTTGATCCTTTCCTCTCTTAGTGCATCACGTATAAAATGATACTTTACATCGATGTGCTTGGATCTCTGTCTGTTCACAGGGTTTTTACACAATGCAATGGCTCCTTGGTTATCACCATGAAGCAGTGTGCAGCTGTACTTCTTGTTATCAATGCCATTTAAAAGTTGACATAAATACAGGCTTTCTTGTGTAGTAGCTGTTAACCCAATGTACTCAGCCTCACATGTGGAAAGAGCCACAGTTGGTTGTTTCTTGGATTTCCAGGAAATGGCTGGACCTTGTGGTGTTAAACTGAAACAATAACCCGTGGTGCTGCGTCTGTCCTCCACTGAGGATGCCCAGTCCGAGTCACTGTAAGCTATAAGTTTCAAGTCTTCCTTGTTCTTCTTGAAATTTAATTCGTAGTCACTAGTACCTTTTAGATACCTTAAAACATGTTTAGCGTTTATTAAATCCTCTTTCATAGGTTTAGCTAATGTCTGGGAAAGTTTGCTTACTATCCAACTGATGTCTGGTCTGGTGCAGGTCATAGCATAGATCAGACTACCTACTATCTCACGATAGTTCGTAGGATCTACTACATTTGTTTTGTCGCTCTCATGATTTTCTTTGTGATCGAGCTTTGGTTCACATGGGGTGGATCTGGGTTTGCAGTCTAGCATCCCGTATTTTTCTAACACTTTTAGGATGTATTTCTCTTGGCTCATTTTTATTCCATCTTCTCCTTGTTCAAAATGTATACCTAAAAAGTTTGATATTTTTCCTAAGTCCTTCATGTTAAACTTTGATTTCATTGTTTCTTTGAAACTGTTCAAAATCTCAATGCTGCTAGCAGCGATGATCAGGTCATCCACCCAAATGAGCACGATAATCGTGTCGTTTTCAGTTTGTTTTCTGTACACACAATGATCAACTAGATTTCGTTCAAAGTTGTCTTGTTCAAGGTGATCGTTCAATAGTTTGTACCAATTTCTCCCTGATTGTTTTAATCCATATAAGGACTTCTTTAATTTATACACACATCTCGGTCCTGTTTCTGTTTGTTGTTCAAACCCCTCTGGTTGATCTATGTAAATTTCTTCCTCAATTGGGGCATGTAAATAAGCTGTTTTGACATCCATCTGATGTACTTTAAGGTCGTTTTGAACTGCTATCTGCATTAATGCTCGTACTGACGTTATATTAGCTGTTGGTGCAAAAGTTTCATGGTAATCTATACCTTCTGTTTGGCTGTAGCCTTTAGCTACAAATCTTGCTTTGTAAATCTCTTTTCCTTCATTTTCTTTAAGTGTATATACCCATTTTCCTCCAACTGAATTCCTGCCCTCTGGTAGGGTGCTCAGTTCAAATGTTTCGTTTTCTTTGAGCGAGTCAATTTCATCCCTCATGGCTTGTCTCCATTTTTCTGCATGTGGTGACTTCTGAGCCTCATTGAATGTTTGAGGGACACCAAATACAGCCTTGTAGCAATGATCGATAGTTATTTGTGTCGCATCTGATTGGTAATCTTCGAGGTATTTTGGGGGTCTTCTCTCTCTTTTTGGATAACGATCATTTTGCTCTGTTTGAGTTTGTTCATGGTCAGTTTTACTCTCAGTGATATAATCTGAAAACTCGCCATTTTGAGTTTCTTGAAGAGTAACTTCCTCTTTGTCACTTGGGGTGACATTTTGGGTAATGTCCTGAGTTAATGGTGTTACATCCTGTCTATTTTCCTGCATTGGGTATCTGTCACTCTGGATCCCTTGCTCCCAAACATCTGTCTGTGTTTGTTGGTCAACACCATTTTCTTTGATGAATTTTACCAGCCTGTGTCTGGAAACTTTTCTCATCTGTGGGTGGTACACTAAATAAGCTGGGCTGTTTTTGTTGTACCCTAAAAACAGTCCCCTTTCTCCTCTTGAGTCTAGTTTCTTGTGTTGGTTGTTGTATGAATAACATTCTGATCCAAATACCCACATATTTGAAAGATTTGGTTTTCTTCCTGTCATTAAGAAATATGGGGTGTCCTTGGTTCTGTTATTATAGCATCTGTTGCGAATGTGGGCAGCACACTGAATGGCATATGGCCACAGTTCTTTAGGTAATCCCTTTTCTGATAACATACATCTTCCCATTTCAAAAAGTGTTCTCCATTGTCTCTCTGCTTTTCCGTTTTGGTGTGGGGAGTATGGTGATGATGTTTCGTGTCTAATGCCTTTATCTCTGAGTAGTGTTTGAAAGTCGTTACCTGTGTACTCAGTACCATTGTCCGACCTAAAACACATAACATTCCCATAGGGTGCCCAGTCTGCCAGAAACTTCTTTGTCGCTTCAGTCGCTTCACTTTTGTTTTTCAGAAAATAGACTGCAACAGCCCCAGAGAAGTCATCAGTAAAAGAAATGACATACCTGTGTCCCTCTAAGCCTGTAGGGGTAACAGGTCCTGACAAATCAGTATGGACCAACTCTAGTGGCTTGCTCGTTCTAACATCTGACTCCTTGTTTCTGTTGTTAATAAATTTCCCTTCTGTACAGGTGTTACATTCCATTTTGCTGTTATCAGTGATTTTCATTCCCTCTACCACATTTTGTAATTTCATAACATCAGTCATGTTACAATGTCCTAATATTTCATGCCATGTTTTCAGGTCACAAGCTAGCTTAACTTTATCATTGTTGGTTATGTCATTTAAGTTTTCCTCAATGTATCCTTCATCATTATTTTTCATCCTCAGGTAATACAGTTTCTCATGAACCTCAATAGGGAACACAGTACCATCTTTACCCAGCAGCTCATTTTGTCCATCTATGAATGTTACACTGGCTCCATTTGCTGTAGCTGATATCACAGAAAATATGCTCTGTGGGTAGGATGGGATGAATAAAGCATTTTTCAGAGTAATTTTAACATACCTTCCCTTTGAGTTCAACAGTTCAATTTGTACATCACCACGCTTCAGTGCAACGTTGTTCATCTTCTTTCCATCTGCCAGTTCCATGTAGTGTCTGCTTGGATCAAAAGTCTTGTCGATTCTCGTGAACAGTTCTTCATCAGTAATGATGTGTGATGTTGCTCCACAGTCCACCATTATTCCATTTTGCTTGATGTTGCGGGGCAGATGATTCCAGCTGGCTTTGGACACCATGGTCCAGTCCCCCTCGTGGTTGTCCTGCACGTCTGACGTCTGCTTGGCCTCATCTTTCCGTCTCGGTCCTCTTCTGCATGTCTGGTCACTGTGGGTTGTGCCTTTGGACGCCATGGCCCAGTCCCCCTCGTGGTTGTCCTGCATGTCTGACGTCTGCTTGGCCTCATCCTTCCGTCTCGGTCCTCTTCTGCATGTTTGGTCACTGTGGGTCGTGCTTCTGTGGTAGCTGCACCATTTTGGCTCGGCTTTTTGGCGGCAGTCCCTGGCCATGTGCCCGCGCAGGCCGCAGTTGTAACAGTCTAAAGGCGCGGCCTTTTGGCGACGGTCTTTGGCCACGTGCTCGCGCAGGCCGCAGTTGTAACAGCTTAAAGTTGTCATGTCCACTTTCATTACATTATCTGCCTTTAGGTTGCTTTCAAACTTTTCTGTCTCTTCATAGCTTCGGAGTCTGCTCTTGAATTGGGTGAACGTCAATTCTTCACTGCTCTGTGTCGTGTGAATAGCAAAAGGCTTGTATGATTCTGGCAATCCCTTCAGAATCATTGCTATTATTAGTCCGTCGCTAATAACCTCTTTTGCATTTCTCAGAGACGTTATTGCTTTTTCAGCACGTAAAACATAGTCTGTCACTGTTTCGCCGGGTTCTTTTAATAAGGACGTGAGCTCCGTGTAAAGGGCGATAATCCTGGGCTTACCCTGGCTGGCGTAATGGCCGCGTAGTATCTGCAGAGCTTTCTTCCCGTCGTCGGCGGCATCTCGCATGACCAACGACAGACTCTTATCATCGAGGGTCTGTATTAGTTCTGCGTAACATTCCGCGTTTTTCTCTTCATCTGGGTCTGCAGATAAGATGGCGTCTTTCAAGCCTAGCGTTCTTAGATAAGCCAGGAACTTTACCTCCCAAAGTTCGTAGTTGTTTTCGTCTCCGTTGAAAACGAGTCTGTCCCACCGTCCTCCCGTGCGACGTCTGGGCCCATAACCTGTTGAGTTTTCATGTTCACCGGCGTTGTTTTCTCGTTCAGCACTCATGTTAAGAACCACACTTCTTTCCGTCAGATAGCTGTAGCTTCTTTATTACGAGTGGCACACATGTAAACTCTTCTTCTACAGCAGATCTAGAACAGCGCTACCTACACACAAGAAACTCACTGCCCCTAGTGGACAACAACGATATAACATGCACACATAATAACAACAATAACATAAGATGAGAACATATTCCAACAAAAAGCTTGCCCGGGCAAAAAAGTGATATCATGATATGCTAATTTCATGACGTAATATGTCAGGGTGCCCCGCCCCCTTAACAACCGAGCGCTTCAAACAACCAAACCGAGCTGCGCACCCCCTCCTACCAGTCTGCGTGCAATACTAGCTAGCTAAAATGCTAAAAACAAACAACGCGTCTCAGCTTCTCTTCCCCCTGCTTAAACTGCAGGTAGAGAGAGCTCAAATGCCTCCTCCCCCCACCCCGCTCTGAGCAGTCGGTGCTGTGTGTCTCCCCAGCTCTAAACCGTCTTTACAAACGCGGCTCCACGGACCAAGAGTCAGGTAATCAGAGACAGATCGTCTAAAAAAGCTAAGTCTGGTCGACCATGAGCATGCATCAGGGTGTGCAGAGACAGATCAGTTAAAAAAATGAATAATTCCTGCATGAATAGATAACAGACTTTTTCAATCTAAATAACAGATCATTTTTATTTTTATACTTTGAGACTGAATACTTTACTAAATAAAGTAATTTCAGTAAAATTACCCCTTGTTTTTTTTATTTTATTTTTTATACATAATACTGCAAAGCAACATGTTAAGTTAATTTTGTCAAATTAAAAAAATTGATTTTTTTTTTTTTTGGTTATATCACGAAATTTATCGTTATCGTGATAATGCTCTGAAATATCACAATTTAATTTTTGAGCCATATCGCCCACCTCTAGCGACCAGCGTCCAACTTTCAGTGGCTCGCTACAAGTCGGCTTCCACTTCTCCGGGGTAACGGCTCCAGCTCTGGTGTGGTTTTTCAAGATAAGAGATCATTTGAAGGAAATTCCTTCAAATGGAGCGTTTCAGCTCGAGGTCGGATTTCACAGCGAGCTTGCTGTAAAAACCTTACTGATAGAACGAAGTCATTGGCGTTTTGACTGGCGTTCAACCAGCTTTCAGGAGAAGAACATAGTTTGAGTTCCCTCGTAAACTGAAGCAAGACAGGAAGTTAGGGTTTTATGTAGAGGGCTTAACTCCTTCAAATCCACCCCACTGATTGGCTGTTCACCAAAAATAACGGAGTGACTTTGCAGGTCAGCGAGTTGAAGTCTGAAGGACAGGCAGGAAAACTGTATAGATAAACAGACAGACGGAGTCGCCAGTAAAGTGATTATTATGTCTAACTCATACACAAAGCTGAGAAGTTTCACTTAACACATACCCTGAACTGTGCCATAGTTTTAAGCACCATTGTACTGAAGAATAAACCAGCATATTAAGAGTGACAACTCATGTTAATAACAGATTATCATAAAATGACAAAAGTTATTCTGTTGATCAATTCTGAATTAAACAAAGTAACAATTAAAGAGAGCCTCTTGTGACTTATTTGTGTTCTGATTCAAACTAAACTGGAATAAAACAGTGATTTTGTCCTTCACTGTAGGTTTTCAGAGAAAAGGAGATTCACTTGAGAGCTTCAGTGAAAAGGTGAATTCAGGTGTTTTCACCGACAGTTTCAGAGACCAGGGTGTTCCATTACAGTATGCAAGGATACATAAAATGTCTCAAGTAAAGAGAGGTTTTGGTAATGTAAGGAAACAAAAAGTAGCTGCTGTTAAAAGTAAAGTAAGGCAGAACATTAAACATTGGCAAGACAATGGCTTTAAATGATGTAATTTGCTATTTCATAGGAAAACCAGAGACAATATATTACGATAAACATGAAAAAGAAAGCACTAGATAATTTTGCCACAATATGAAATTGGAAATGGTGAGTAAGGTTATCAAAACAAGCAGTAAGTCCAGTTAAGATGATCTGGCACATTTGTAAGATCTGCCAATGTATAATAGAAATACTCTAAAAACTGCTGGGTTAACAACCCAATATGTAACCCAGTGCTGGGTCAAATTGGACCAAGCCAACGCTGGGTTGTTTTAACTCAACAGGGTTGGGTTGATGGTTTGATTGACTAAGCAAGCTGGATTAGGGCAACTACCCAATGATTGGGTTAAATTGACCATTGTTCAAAGTTAAAGTTACCCAAAATTGAGTTGAAACCCAACACAAGGGTTATTTTACCACCATTTGTTTAACTTTAAAATCCACTATATAAAAACTGGATTAAAAGCAATCATATTCCCTCAAAAGTACTTTTATTTCCAAATGATATATGTATGGCAACAGAATTCATATATGAAAGTTTCAAGGCAGACAAGTCAGCTCCCTTACTTCAGTTCATTCTTTGATTACAGCTCCAAAAATACACATTTATACACAAGAAATAATTTAATGTAAACGGTTTTACAGCAAACACGCAAAAAAAATTGCAGCCATTTAACAAGTGACTATATCAGTACTTTAATAAAATGATAACAGGAAAAACTGTAGGTCAGAACATTTAATGATTCTTTATGAGGAACATTCACCCTTCCATTGCAGCTAACTGGGCCCTCATTAATTTTATTAGATTTGATTCATGTCCAGGGATTCCATAGATAACAATGTGAAGAAAATCCCAAACTGGGCACATGACTTTGTTTAGTTTACATCAAAAACACAAAAAACTTTAAAAAGCCATCAACAGCAGCACCCACAAGAAATGGATGCTCCATAGCAGTTCCATTTATGATAACAAAAGCTTGGGAACAACATTGCCTGTCCCCAAGCTTGAGTACGTACAGATACTCTGTTGCTGCATCTTCAAGATCCTCCACCATGTGTGTCCCAACCTGATGGAGGGAAAAGACATAAAGCAAGCCATTAGTGATTTAAAACATAAAGATGAACATTCCCCATTAATAATTTTCTACTGATTCTTGTTTGATACAAAACCTCACTATTGAATATGACACACCTAGGTTTACGTACACTCTAAAAAAGCTAAGTCTGGTCCTCTAGACATTCGAAAAGTTAAAAGTTTTATTTGTAACCTAATGTGTTTGTTTTGTGTTTTAGTGTCAGTGAGGAATAAACTGATGTTCTGATCCATCCAGAACCCAGTCTGACTGGATGATGGGTCCAGCTGACAGCAGGTTCTGGTTCCAGAGGACCTCCTTGTTAGAAAGTCACACAGACCTGAGTTCAGTTTTCTTGTTTCTCCTCAGAGACTCTGAGAGCAGACACGATGCGTTCAGGGACACCTCTGAAGTGTAGGACACTATTGTTTTTATGATGGTTTCACTTCATCAAAGTGAACTCCAGTTCATGTTCAGGTGAGAAGAGATCCTGAAGAAACTGAGTGACATGATTGAATCTGAGGAGATTTCACACCAACTTCACTTTATTAAAGATTGTTCTGATGTTTGAACAATAAAACCTCAGAGCCTCCTCACCTACAGGACTGGACCCAACCAGACCCTGTGGAGCTCCAGCTGTGTCCAGCGGGCCTGTTCTCAGAACCTCCCTCACAGCTGCAGCAGCTGGAAGGAGCTGTAACTGTGAGAAGTTTCAGGCCATGAGGAGAGAGCGTGTTGAAGAGAACAAGCTGGACTGAAGAAACGTGGAGGCTGAAGGAACGACACCTTTGTCTTGGTGTGACTTCAAGAGTCTGTTTCCACGCTTCAGAACCAGGAGACGAGGAGTTTGGACCTTCATGGAGGATCTGATGAAGTGATGAAGGTCCTCTTCATCCTCTTAGGTCCACACAGGAAGTGTGTGTCCATCTTCATGACTTTGGGGCTTCTTGCTGTTGGACTTGGACAGATGACCTCTGCTTCACCCTCCAGTTGCCCTTGGGTGGTGTTGGCTCAGGGCAGCTGGAGGGTTTAGAGCACCAGCTCTTACTTTAGTTCAACTTCTCCTTCTTGTCTCCAGTTTTTGGGAGGAGTAGATGTTGTGGTGGTGGACTAGATTACACTTTGTGTGTTCCTCCTCTAATCAAGGCAGGTTGCAGGTTCAAATCCTATTTGCCCAGAGGGCCTGAAAGCGGGCAGGCTGGATCTGGACAGAGAAGGTGGAAGTGGAGCTCGGACCTCCTGGAACATTCTGGATCAACGACAGGAGAAACCCCTGGTGGAGCTTTGATGAAAGTGGATTTTGATGGAAGGAGTCTGAGGTTGTCGGGCACAGATCAGGACCAGAAACATCTGGATCTGGGACCAGAAACATCTGGATCTGGGACCACATTTAACTCTTTGGACCCTCTGATGTGGCTCTTTTACACATTATTTATTTATTTATTTATTTATTTATTTATTTATTTATTTATTTATCCTCTTTATAATGTTTCCATGTGGTGAATAAGTCATATTTGTACAGACGTGCTGTCTGGAAACTTTCTTTTCTCAGCATCATCCAGCTCCTCTCAGCTGCAGCGCCTCTGTGTGACCACATGGGGGCGCTGTAAGAGGACTGCAGCAGTCTGGTTGGTCCTCATCAGTGATGTTCTCCTGCTGGACATGATGGAGGAAACTACCAAGCAGACAGCAGCTTCTTCTTTTCTTGATTCCAGGACAACAAACAGAATCAGCTCCTCCTGTCTCGACACTGAAACATGTTTTTAAAGAGAAGCTGCAGCTCAACACACACGTGTCCTTTTTATAGATTACAGCTGTTTCACTTCACATGTTGTTGTTTCAGAAGGATGTGAAATAAATAAATATATTTTAGTTTTGTGTCTCTGAAGTGAAGGTCAGAAAAGAAGCAGAGGTCCATGAATCATGGAGGTGATGAAGACGAGGAGTCACCAGAATATAGAAGACTTGAAGAATCCAGTCCTGAATGTGACGTTTTACAAACCAGCTGAAGCTTCTGAAGGTTTTATTAACTAGAAACTGTTCAAACATCAGACTTCCTCTGAAGCTGAACACTTCTAGAGAACATTCATTTGAGGTGAAAGTTTCATCGTCAACATTTTAATTTTTGTTCACACTAGTTTAGTGTTTAGTTTGTCTTACCTACTAAAATACATTACGATATATCTTAAAATAATAAAACAATTGAACTTCACTGATCAAGTGCAGATTTATGTGAAGTTTGATCAATTAAAAATGTAAAGGAAATGTGGACACCTTGTAACAGCTGTTTACACTAACTGTTCAGAGTTATGTGATAAATGTTGACCGACCTCAATCAAAAGAATAATCTGAGTTCTTCAACAATATTCTGTTCCCCTCGCTCCAACAAAGACAAGAATCTGGTCAGTTAAAATCACAATTCAGTAATGTTTATTTTCTGTTTGAATAATGACAATATGAAATTATGGCAAATATGAAATATAATAACATTGTTATGTCAAAAGGGTAGATATTAAATAGTTTAAGACTTTTAGAAGAGGTGCTATCTAAAATTTAGGACTAAAGTTTTGGCTCTAACGTTAAAATTTAGGTCAACTTCTCTGTAAGAAAACAGTTGTCACTTGTTGTTCTCATCAGAAGGAAGATGTTTGTCCTACCAGGAGACGTCCATCTCTCATTACCACAATGGATGTGATGAAGTGAGGCAGGAGGTTCACGTTGTCACTGGAAGAGGGATGTTATTCCTTGAGGGACCACGTCTCTTCCAGCAGGCGGTTGTGCCTCATCACTCACGGGGTGTTTGAGGGTTACCAGGACTTTTCTCCATCTCTCAGCTCACTGGATCGGAGTCCTCATGGACTTCTGGGCTGGCTCAGAGCAAACTCTCCACCAGGACATCCCACTTCTGCCAGCTTCGGACAACTTCTCCCCCTGAGACCGCTCTCCAACTCTGACCTTACGTGTCAGAGAACCAATCAAAATGCAGCTACCAACAGAGTGGGTGTGAACCAGTTGCATATCATTCATTTTAATGACACCCTCCTCTTCAAATCTCAGAGGGGAACAATGGCCCTCATTCATGAAACTGTTCGTATTCTTATCCTACGTTTCTCCTACTTTTGTTCTTACGAAGCGTTCGTACGAACATGCCACGTCAGATTCAACAAAGTCTTCTATCATGAGGAAACGTGTGTAAATGGCTTGCGTAAATATGATGAATTCCACCTGTTCTAAACAGCTGCGCGTGCACGCGTGAGCTTATTTACATAGTTCCCACCCCTCAAAACGCCATATAAGGCTACGTTTCCTGCCTCAGAGGCAAAACGTGTTCGTTCATAAAATGACAGCGAAAAGTACAAAAGAAGAACTCTACCGGTGCGGAGAATGAAGTTCTGGTCTCTGAGGTCAAGAAAAGAAAATCTGTCCTTAATAGCAGCGTCACTCATGGAAATAAATGACCAGCTAAAGCCAAAGAAAGTTTGTTTATAATAAATGTGGACCTCAAAATATGCATGCGTCCTGGTGGCTTACTGGTTAAAGCATTGCGCTGTTAGCTGTTCCTAACCTTTTCTACACCTCGTGGGATCGAGTCCCACAAGGTATGATTTTTTTTTCCTTCTTACTTTAGATTATTTATTCATTCCAAATTAAAAAGGCTTTATGCTTTATTTCTTGTTGTATTGTAAATAGTTTTCTTGTGTTTTTTAAATCTGGAATGAATTAAAAGAAAAAAAAAAAACGTTGTCCCATGCGGGACGCGAACCCATAACCTTCGGAACTGCGACGCAACGCTCTACTCACTGCGCCAAAGCTGGGGAACAATAGTCTGTTTAGGGGGGGGAAGAAAGGAGAGAAGGGGGAAGAAGAGGGGGAAGAAAGGAGGAAAAAAAGTGGCTGATCCCAGAGTCGTGGGTTCGATTCCAGCAGTCGCCATGTCATTTTTTTTGGAAAAAATTTCCCACAATTAATGTTTAAGTGTTATGAAGTGACATTTGGTCTTTTTTGTATGTTGAAAACATTTTAAATGCTTTTTTTGTACAAATAGTGTAGTACCCCGGTACTCTAATATAAACACAACACTTTTTATTTGTCATAAAAGGCTTTCTTTTTAAAACTTTATTGATGAATTGCTTAATTAATTTAGCTTTTTCATTCTACTAATATATTCAAATTAATGTGTTAAATTATACTGTATACTATATACTTGATACAGTATATTTTAATGTCCTTAATCATACCCAGTGCTTATTTCAAATTTTCACTGCAAAACAATGACTGAAACTAAAATATTCTTGAAAGTGTCTTTCCTAAAGTACTTTTTGAGTGAAGTGAATGATGTGTTGTTTCTAGTGTATGCTTAAAATTATTACCAATAATTCAGAATTAGCAGCAGCTAATATTTACTCACAGTAAAAGACCGTAGACCTTATCGGTTTCAAAGAACCAAATATTTATTAATCAACAATTAAGACAGTGAATCAACCCAAAACAAAATACAGTAAATAACATTATTTGAACTAAATAAAAACTATATACAATGAAACAGTCTGTGATGTTATTTAAAATAACGAATTTTTATTTTTTATTTGTTCCAGCCACTGCTCTTTAGTGAGAGTTTCAATAGAGGGACAGTAAATTTGTCCTCTATATTGGCTGTGTCCTGTTGCAGCTATGCGAAACTGCCCACATTTTTTGCATGTGTTGTGCAAAACTTTGCGTGTCAGTTTACGAGGTTCTCTACCAGGGTGAACAGGGGCCGCTCTGGGAGCCAGAGCAGGAGCCACAGCAGGAGCAGGTGGATGAGTGGGGGCTGCTCTGGAAGCTGGGGCAGGGTCCAGAGCAGGGCCCAGAGCAGGAGCCGCAGCAGGAGCAGGTGGATGAGTGGGGGCTGCTCTGGAAGCTGAAGCAGGGGCCAGAGGAGGGCCCAGAGCAGGAGCCGCAGCAGGAGCAGGTGGATGAGTGGCAAAGAAGATCACATGACCTTGTGAGGCCACTGGAGCAACTGTAATAAGCTGAGGCATTTTGAGAGGAGCAGGGAGAAGCTGCCGCAATCCTGATGGATTTGTAGTACCGGTACATGTATCTGTAAATTGCAGCTTTCTTTTTAAATTTAGCCTGTCCCACAGTACTAGATGGTAGACTGTATGTATGCACTGGTCCTGAAGGTGGTATGGCAGAATGGAGTGGTTTGTTTGCAGGGAGAAGTGGGTCAGCAGCTGCAGAAAACCGGCTGGGAAGGTTTAGCCCTTGTTGCACCAAAGTCGTTTCCTGCCTTTTCACCCTTTTATTGTGCCACTGAAGCAGGGTGGTGTAGCTCACATCCACCAGCTGCAATGTATTCTGCTGCATGATAGCTCCGTTTGCTAAAATGAGCTGTCTGATCTTTCTGTAGTCCTGAAGGATCAGATCCCATCTTGAGACTGTGATTGTCCCCCTTTTTTTTGGAGTACGATGAATCCTGCAAAGGCGAACAAAGATGGTCTCCACAAGGCAGCAGCAGTCTGGTCATTGAGCAGATGGAGCTGTGGTGGTTACGGCATGACGCCTCACACTTTCCACCCCAGGGGTAAATCCCTGCCTCTTTTTGGGGGACCTAAACTTCCCAGTGTTCAGTTTATCTTGGTGCCGAGCAGCAAATACCACCCTCTGCTTGTCGAACTCCAGCAGGTTGTGCCACAAAGCAACGATGCTGCTCACCTAAACAGGAAATAACACAGTTGAACATGAGAACACAGCAATGTTCAAGTGATTTGAGGAGGATGCATATATGCAGCAAGCTACAACACATGTTACTGACCTCGTGGTTGCTCAGCACCAGAGATGTTTTGTTCCTCAGCTCCACCAGATACTCAGCCAAGCTGTCCACTTTGTCCAGACCTGGAACGCCTGACTCATCTAAACCCTAAGAAAACACAACCAACTTATTAGTTAAATAACATTTTGTTGACGTTGTCTTTTATTTATCTACTATTCTACAGTTTACTATGTATTCACACCTCTTAGAGGCTTGCCCGTCCGACTTAACAGGCAGTCAACACCCAGCAGCTCACCTATGGAAAAATAAAACGAACACAGATAGCAAAACAGTTCTTTACTCTTTATACATATTAGTGAGTCAGACATTTGGAAATCTGCATAAATATGCCTCTTTAATGAAGACAGAGAACTCCATGACATTAATGAATACATACTGCTGTACTCACAGAGGAAACTGTCTCGCAGGTGTGTGCCGGAGTCCGGGAAGATGGAGCAATGCAAGGGCTCCTCACAGCAGATGAAGAGGGACTCCTCTCAGAGGATGAAGAGGGACTCTGGCTCCTCACAGAGGGTGGAGACGGGCTGGGTGTCTTCCGGGCCACCAAGTTGGGCTTCAGTGAATCGGAAGGAGACCCACCAAAATGGAATTTAGTGAACTGAAATGACAAATGTACACTCATATAAAGTGAATCCAATATGAATCACAGTTTCCAAATAAGAATAAAAATGTGTTCTTCAAAAACTGTTATAGTTTGTTGGACAAGACAAAAGTAATCATATGAAGTATTTAGCAGAGAGACAAAAACATTTACCATTGACAAAGATGGAGGAGACCTCATGAAGGACCGTGGGGCTGGAGCCGTGTAGCAGCAGCAGCAGATGGTGAAGCCATAATAGAGTGTTGGGCCACAAGAGGAGGAGGAGGCTGCAGTGTGCAGGCTACAAAAACATATATATTCTAAGTATAAAATCCATCATTCACCAGGCATAGCAGTAAAATGACTCATAAGTGATTGTAATCAGATTTTATTTTAAACCAGTTTACCTTAGCAGAGTGAAAGCCACAGTCACAGACTCTCCAAACAGGGTGGTCTGACATCGTGCCTGCATGGGGCATTTTTCTATCTGAAACAGTGCAGCAGCATCTTATTATTATGACAATTACTCATGTCTCTTTTTTGTTTATAGTGGCTTCACTTTACCTTCTGATAGAGATTGTGCCATTTGTTCTGCCTCGGGGCTGGTCACATCCACTCCTCCTCTCCCAGACCTTTATGGATCTTTGGCTGGGAGCTCATCTGAACATAACACCAGAAAAGAGGAGAATGAAACATAACAAAGAATTGATGTACTTTATACAGTTAATGATTACAGTCAATTATCTATTCATCCATCCATCCATCCATCCATCCATCCATCTATTTATCTATTGATCTATTCATCCATACATCCATCTATTTATCTATTCATCCATACATCCATCCATCCATCTATCTATTTATCTATTCATCCATCCATCTATCCATCCATCTATTTATCTATTCATCTATCCATCCATCTATCCATCCATCTATTTATCTATTCATCTATCCATCCATCCATCTATCTATTTATCTATTCATCCATCCATCCATCCATCTATCTATTTATCTATTCATCCATCCATCCATCTATCTATCTATTTATCTATTCATCCATCCATCATCCATCCATCTATTTATCTATTCATCTATCCATCCATCTATCCATCCATCTATTTATCTATTCATCTATTCATCCATCTATTTATCTATTGATCTATTCATCCATACATCCATCTATTTATCTATTCATCCATCTGTCCATCCATCCATCTATCTATTCATCCATCCATCATCCATCCATCTATTTATCTATTCATCTATCCATCCATCTATCCATCCATCTATTTATCTATTCATCTATTCATCCATCTATTTATCTATTGATCTATTCATCCATACATCCATCTATTTATCTATTCATCCATACATCCATCCATCCATCTATCTATTTATCTATTCATCCATCCATCTATCCATCCATCTATTTATCTATTCATCTATCCATCCATCTATCTATCCATCTATTTATCTATTCATCTATCCATCCATCCATCTATCTATTTATCTATTCATCCATCCATCCATCCATCTATCTATCTATTTATCTATTCATCCATCCTTCATCCATCCATCTATCTATTTATCTATTCATCCATCCATCCATCTATCTATCTATTTATCTATTCATCCATCCATCATCCATCCATCTATTTATCTATTCATCTATCCATCCATCTATCCATCCATCTATTTATCTATTCATCTATTCATCCATCTATTTATCTATTGATCTATTCATCCATACATCCATCTATTTATCTATTCATCCATCTGTCCATCCATCCATCTATCTATTCATCCATCCATCATCCATCCATCTATTTATCTATTCATCTATCCATCCATCTATCCATCCATCTATTTATCTATTCATCTATTCATCCATCTATTTATCTATTGATCTATTCATCCATACATCCATCTATTTATCTATTCATCCATACATCCATCCATCCATCTATCTATTTATCTATTCATCCATCCATCTATCCATCCATCTATTTATCTATTCATCTATCCATCCATCTATCTATCCATCTATTTATCTATTCATCTATCCATCCATCCATCTATCTATTTATCTATTCATCCATCCATCCATCCATCTATCTATCTATTTATCTATTCATCCATCCTTCATCCATCCATCTATTCATCTATCCATCCATCTATCCATCCATCTATTTATCTATTCATCCATCTATTTATCTATTGATCTATTCATCCATACATCCATCCATCCATCTATCTATTTATCTATTCATCCATCCATCTATCCATCCATCTATTTATCTATTCATCTATCCATCCATCTATCCATCCATCTATTTATCTATTCATCTATCCATCCATCCATCTATCTATTCATCCATCCATCCATCCATCTATCTATTCATCCATCCATCCATCCATCTATCTATCTATTTATCTATTCATCCATCCATCATCCATCCATCTATTTATCTATTCATCTATCCATCCATCTATTTATCTATTCATCTATTCATCCATCTATTTATCTATTGATCTATTCATCCATACATCCATCTATTTATCTATTCATCCATCTGTCCATCCATCCATCTATCCATCCATCCATCCATCCATCCATCCATCCATCCATCAATATTAATAGGTTACTATACTATAAAGTAAAATGTTTCATTAAAGTTTGATCAAAGAACGTGACATCATAATACCACTATTTTTTTATTTAATCTATGGTCTACAATATTATTTTTAGGTGATGTCAAATAAATAAAAAATACGACGTCTATTTTCACGGAAAGATGTTAGAAAATATGAATGAATACTTACTGTAAGATTGCTTTAAGTCGACAGAAAAAACGGATCGATGAGAAACCCCTCTTGTGTAACGGGAGCAGGCTGTCGACAGCTAAATATACTGTATATTCCTCCAACACGAAAACAAAATCGTGAATTTGTTTTCTGTTGTTGCAGCCGCTGTTGTTTTGAATGAAAGCTAACTAGCTAGCTAGCGGAAGTAGCTAGCGGAAGTGGGCAGGACGGAGGCTGGGCGGCTCACGTGGTGGCGCAAGGGGCGTGCGGATAGGCTCGTGACGGTGATTGGCTCGGTCCATTGTGAGCTCGGACGGGGGTGATTGGCTCGTTCCATTGTGAGGTTGCTCACTAATGGCTGCAGTGTCCATTGTGAGAATGGAGAGGTGCGAAGCCTATTGGAGGAGAGAAATGGACGAACGTGCGCCAGGTAGGCCAGTGATGCAGTGTTCCTGCTCCAGGACAGGT
>JBBPBX010073868.1:0-17717 GCA_038048925.1 Garcialebias charrua
AAGCAGCTAAATATGCTAGTATAAGCAGCTAAATATGCTAGTATAAGCAGCTAAATATGCTAGTATAAGCAGCTAAATATGCTAGTATAAGCAGCTAAATATGCTAGTATAAGCAGCTAAATATGCTAGTATAAGCAGCTAAATATGCTAGTATAAGCAGCTAAATATGCTAGTATAAGCAGCTAAATATGCTAGTATAAGCAGCTAAATATGCTAGTATAAGCAGCTAAATATGCTAGTATAAGCAGCTAAATATGCTAGTATAAGCAGCTAAATATGCTAGTATAAGCAGCTAAATATGCTAGTATAAGCAGCTAAATATGCTAGTATAAGCAGCTAAATATGCTAGTATAAGCAGCTAAATATGCTAGTATAAGCAGCTAAATATGCTAGTATAAGTAGCTAAATATGCTAGTATAAGCAGCTAAATATGCTAGTATAAGTAACTAAATATGCTAGTATAAGTAAGTAAATATGCTAGTATAAGCAGCTAAATCTGGTAGAATAAGCAGCTAAATCTGGTAGAATAAGCAGCTAAATCTGGTAGAATAAGCAGCTAAATCTGGTAGAATAAGCAGCTAAATATGATAGTATAAGCAGCTAAATATGATAGTATAAGCAGCTAAATATGATAGTATAAGCAGCTAAATATGATAGTATAAGCAGCTAAATATGATAGTATAAGCAGCTAAATATGCTAGTATAAGTAGCTAAATATGCTAGTATAAGTAGCTAAATATGCTAGTATAAGCAGCTAAATATGCTAGTATAAGCAGCTAAATATGCTAGTATAAGTAGCTAAATATGCTAGTATAAGCAGCTAAATATGCTAGTATAAGCAGCTAAATATGCTAGTATAAGCAGCTAAATATGCTAGTATAAGCAGCTAAATATGCTAGTATAAGCAGCTAAATATGCTAGTATAAGCAGCTAAATATGCTAGTATAAGCAGCTAAATATGCTAGTATAAGCAGCTAAATATGCTAGTATAAGCAGCTAAATATGCTAGTATAAGCAGCTAAATATGCTAGTATAAGCAGCTAAATATGCTAGTATAAGCAGCTAAATCTGCTAGTATAAGCAGCTAAATCTGCTAGTATAAGCAGCTAAATATGCTAGTATAAGCAGCTAAATATGCTAGTATAAGCAGCTAAATATGCTAGTATAAGCAGCTAAATATGCTAGTATAAGCAGCTAAATATGCTAGTATAAGCAGCTAAATATGCTAGTATAAGCAGCTAAATATGCTAGTATAAGCAGCTAAATATGCTAGTATAAGCAGCTAAATATGCTAGTATAAGCAGCTAAATATGCTAGTATAAGCAGCTAAATATGCTAGTATAAGCAGCTAAATATGCTAGTATAAGCAGCTAAATATGCTAGTATAAGCAGCTAAATATGCTAGTATAAGCAGCTAAATATGCTAGTATAAGCAGCTAAATATGCTAGTATAAGCAGCTAAATATGCTAGTATAAGCAGCTAAATATGCTAGTATAAGCAGCTAAATATGCTAGTATAAGCAGCTAAATATGCTAGTATAAGCAGCTAAATATGCTAGTATAAGCAGCTAAATATGCTAGTATAAGCAGCTAAATATGCTAGTATAAGCAGCTAAATATGCTAGTATAAGCAGCTAAATATGCTAGTATAAGCAGCTAAATATGCTAGTATAAGCAGCTAAATATGCTAGTATAAGTAGCTAAATATGCTAGTATAAGCAGCTAAATATGCTAGTATAAGCAGCTAAATATGCTAGTATAAGCAGCTAAATATGCTAGTATAAGCAGCTAAATATGCTAGTACAGGTAACCCCCCACTTACGACTCCATCGACCTACGAACAACGGGACCTACGAACGTATCATATTTAATAAAAATATGAAATTACTGTATTAAAATTTTTTTTTTTTTTTTTGTGTTTAAATGTTCTTAATTTCATGTGTACATCACTTTGTTGCAGCTGTGGTTGTTTTAAAGGCTTTATAAATAATAATTATGATAAAAAAGATCATTTCTGATCATTTTTGAGCAATCTTGGGCAACAGGAAGTAGGTCTTCAGTTTACACGGTCACAAATTAATGTAGAACACCGGACGCCATTTTAGGTTCAGTCACTGGGGTCTCCGGTCACAGAACACCGGACGCCATTTTAGGTTAGCTGCCCGGGAGCCAGCCGAAGACTGGTGACCAGGATGGCTTCATATGGATTAATTACGAGCTGGAAACGTCTCTGTGAACTTTGTGGATGTCTCAGGCAGCAGCGGATTTATCGCTGATCGTGCCAGGCCGCCGCGCGAACACCTCCGGCCAGGCTCTGGCCTGGCTAGCTCCAGAAGCTAACACGGGAGCTAACACGGTAGCCGGCCGAAGACTGGTGACCAGGATGGCTTCATATGGATTAATTACGAGCTGGAAACGTCTCTGTGAACTTTGTGGATGTCTCAGGCAGCAGCAGCAGCTGCAGATTGATCGCGCCGCCGCTCCAACACCAGCTCATGGCTTGGCTAGCAGAAGCTAGCCAGCTAGCTAACACAGGTCTGGAGCAGCTGCGGTGGTTCACTGGCCGGCCGCCGCGCTGCTCGGCCCGACAACAATCAACGCATGGCAACCTAAGATGTCGGCTTTGACCATCTCAAAGTAAGAAAATATATTTTTATTTATTCTGTAAATGTGAATAGCAATGTTTAACATTACAGTACACTACTGTACATGCTTAAATGTGTGCGCGCGCTCCGTTAGCATGATAAATAAAGGTTGAATGAATGAATGAATGAATAATTTAAAAAAAATAATTTTCACCCCCTACCTACGGCAGAATCGAGCTGCGAACCGTTCTTAGGTCCCGAACTCGTTCGTAACACGGGGGTTCCCTGTATAAGCAGCTAAATCTGCTAGTATAAACAGCTAAATCTGCTAGTATAAAAAGCTGAATATGCTAGTATAAGCAGCTAAATCTGCTAGTATAAAAAGCTAAATATGCTAGTATAAGCAGCTAAATCTGCTAGTAGATGTAATCTGCAGCCACTTCTTCAGCTCGTCCTCCACCCTCGTCCTCAGCAGGCAGCAGCATGATTATACTGTCCTGTTTGAGCTCTGACAGGTGGTGTTCCTACATGTTTATATTAAATCCACAGTGCTACATTAGTTTGTACTGTTCACGCATTAACAAATTTTGGTTCTGGTCTGAACCGAAATAATTCAAACAAGGCACCATGGGGGCTACTTAGGAATAATAATAATAACAATAATAATAATAAATTCAATTTATACCGCACTTTTCATTAATAAAAATCTCAAAGTGCGAATAAGGTGGGTACGTGCTTCTCGTATACCCATGAGAACTTCTCGTTTATGTTGTTTTCCAATTAGTGCACAGCTGAATTTTCAGGATGACCATGAACAAACAGCTAAACTCTGCTCTCGTGTCACTGACCTGTGAGGAATGGCCAGTCCTCCGTCAACAGCTCCTTTCAGAGCTCCAAACACCTTGTTTCCTGTAGTGGTTCTGGCCAAACCTGCGTCCAGGTTACAAGTGAAGACACCCGGCTTCCCATCCACACTCTCCACGTTGAACTCGTCTCCAGTCACCTCCACCTGGCCCTCGTAAACCTGGTCCATGCCGAACTTGTGCAGCAACTGCAAAGACGAGAGCCGTGTTAAACGTACGGGATCTGCAATAAACCCGATTGGCTCGATGTCTGAAACAAGCGTTTACCCTGCGAGCCAGCAGAAGCCCGGTGCAGTAGGCTGCAGCGTAGTTCGTCAGGCCCACCATGATCCCATACTGGGGCAGCTCATGAGAGTAAGCAGCACACACGATGTGATCCCCCTCAATCTTTGAATAGGCCACCTGGACACGAGGCAGAGAGCAGAACCTTTCTGAACGTGTCATCCATAGTTGCCAAGACCACCCATTTCAAGCGGCATTGGGCTTGTTTTTTTCCTGGAGTCGCTTATAAATTCGGTGAGCCGCTTGTGTCGGTTTTTGGGCTTGCCGTGGGCGTCGCTTATTTGGGCTTGTTGTAATGAGTGAGGTGTGTCATATGTGGTGTTTCATGCTAATGTGCTGCTTATCTGTATAATATGTTACATGTAAAATGTACTCCTGAAGTTATTTTAAAGGTATTGTGACTAGGGGTGGGCGATATTGCCAAAAAATGATATCACAATATATTTTTTGAAATACCCCGATAACGATATCAGACGATATTTCACATTTTCTCCTTTTACTGAATCAACCAAACAAATGTGTAATTTCAAAATGACTTTTCATAAACAGTCACCTGAATACAAAAAAAAAAATCATATTTACCGTATTCGTCGGCGTATAAGTCGCACCTTTTTGCCTACATTTCTAAGCCCTGCGACTTATAGGCCGGTGCGACTTATACGTCAATTTTTCCAATATTTTGGTCATAATTTGACTTTGGTCTAAAACTCCAAAAATGGTGCAGTACCAGTTTCGGCCGCTATGGGCGCTAAGAAACCCTTTACAGTACCTACACTGTTGACATCTGCCTGAAGCAGGTGGAGCAGCAGGAGCTGAGGTGGGGGAGGAGGAGGAGGAGGGGGAGGACTCTGACAGCCCCGGTGAGAGTCAGAGTCAGAGAGTCAGAGACTCAGAGGAAGATGAAGCAGCACTGAACCCCATTCATCAGTCGCTGGCAGAACTCTTCGCCAGTGACGCAGAAGATGAAGACTTCAATGGTTTTGAATAAATAAATAAAAACCATAAAATAAATACAGTATCTGTTTCTGTCATCATTTTAAACTGAGACACGTTTTTTACTGTAATGTCAGCTAATAAAAATATATTTTTATGTGTTTATCTTTAAAGATAAATGATGAAACACAAAAATTATGTTAATTTATTAATGAAAAGTTCAACTAAGACACATCAAACAAAATACTGTAGTTTTTATGTGATAATCTTGTCAAAAGTCCTTCCAAACAATTTGGCAGCCAGTCCAAAATAATGTTCATTTATTAATGAAAAGTTCAACTAAGACACATCAAACAAAATACTGTAGTTTTTATGTGATAATCTTGTCAAAAGTCCTTCCAAACAATTTGGCAGCCAGTCCATTTTGGGCAAAACACCAGTTCACGTGAGGTGCGGCCTATAGGCCGGTGCGACTTATACGTTGATTTTTCCATTTATTTGGGCATAATTAGGTTGGTGCGACTTATACTCCGGTGCGACTTATACGCCGATGAATACGGTAACAAGCAAAATAAATAAATATTTTTAAAAAATTGGCTGACAGTTTGAATCAGCTACCAAGTGCAAAAAGAATAACTTTTTTTGTAAACTTCAAGTATGTTAACAATTCTTGATCTGTTTGTAGAACAATATCTTTGAAGAAATAGTTTTATCCACATCTTTTAAACAGGAAGAATGTGCAGTTAAGAGAGATAGTAAAACAAAAAGCACATTTTCTTTAGAATTAAGAAGTTTTCGTAGTGCGCAGGATGTTTGTGCTTTAATTAATGGCTAAACAAATTTTCCTCCCTTACCCAAAACAACGTGCTTGCATGACTTGCAGAACATGGTCGTCTGATTCACATCTTCTTTTTTATAACCGAAGTAATTCCAAACAACAGAAGTTGCTCCTTTTTTAGGAATTAAATCGGGAGGTAGTTCCGCGACACTCTTGTGGACTTTCAAGAGTGGAGGAGCGCGGTGCCAAGTTCCTTCATGTTCCCAGCAGCAGCGCGAGCTCCGGTGTTTGTGTGTGTGTGTGCGCTCCGGGGGATGTGTGCGCGCGCGGTGGTTCAGCACACAGAGTGGCTGCTGGGAGGAGTTCGGGTTCCTTTCCTCGTTTCTGCAGCATCTGTTCATTATCAAGAGCTGATCAAGAGCGCGCATCCTCAGTAAAAACACGCAACGCACACACATGGCTCAGTGCTGCGCAGGTTAGATGCAGTCAAATGACGTCATCATAGGATGCCGCGATATCATATTTTTCACCGGTGTCAAAAAATCCACCGGTATTATCGTAAACGAGACGATATGGCCCACCCCTAATTGTGACATCATTTTTGAACTTTGCATATAGTGACACAACATATATATCTTGTATCATTCAACTACAGGTAGTCCCCGATTTACGAGCGCTCTGATCTACGAGGTTCCAGACTTACGAGCTGGCGAATTATTGGAAAAAACGCAAAAAATACTGAGTTTTCCTGTGTTTTTTCACCACAGTTCGTTAGCTAAACATGTGGACACACGTTTCCGATCATTTTTATGCACTCATAAGCAGTTTTTCGATGAAAAACGAGTGTTTGTAGTCGCGCTAGCAAAACCGTTCCAATTTACGAGCGAATTTCCGGACTTACGAGAAGCGTGGCGGCCGTTCCAAATTACGAGATTTCCGGTTTACGAGCGCCTCGTTGTAACGGATCTCGCTCGTAAATCGGGGACTACCTGTATGTTCGTTTTTAGCAAAGAAAATGATAAATTAATGAAAATTACTTTCAAAGTAAGTTTAAAATTAAAAAACGTGTTTCTTCACGGGACACGCAAATTCAACATTGTTCTTTATTCTTTGTCTCTGTTCTTTATTCTTTGTCTAGCCAAGACAACGCTAATATGAGCTCTAAGTGGGGTAAATATGGAAAATATATAAGAAAGATTGGGAGAAAGAGCGTGCTCTTCAAGACAGGATCACAACCAACTGTCAATTTTATTTTTTAATTTGTACACATGACAAACCAGCTGTATAAAAATGCAAAATGTATTTTTATTTTTTAGACTGAATACGTTCTTCAATTTATACTTTTGCTGGTTATATGTAATGCCATAATAAATATGTTTATACTGTTTAATTTTACACAATGGGATGGGTTGCCAGTTGGGCTTGTTTTGGGCTTTTCTTAAAAGAGCGAGTCGTTTTTTGTTGTTGCTTGTTTTCAAGGAGCTGACCGCTTGTTTCGGTCTGGAGATCTGGCAACCCTGGTGTCATCTTGTTGCTTCTTTGGGTCACTGACCTGACAGCAGATGTCTCTGTTGGACAGCCGGACAATCAGCCGGTACTTGGGGGTGTTGTACTTGTTCTTGTCCTGCACAACTAGGCGTTTGCGGGCAAAGAAATCCGTTTTCCCCTCTGCATAAAAACAAATGACAGTCACACAGATTCATAATCTCTCATGAATGGCACCGTAAATGTTGACATTTACCTCTTCTTCTCCTGAATTTCACTTCATATCTCTTGAAGTAGGCCTTGTTTTTCACCACTTTAACGAACCCCTGAAAAAGTGGACACCAACCATAAAAGATAAACCAACAGCAGCTGCTCAAAAGCTAAGCACACAGCCGGTGTTGATCCAGGAGGCCTGCAGAGCCTCCAGGACACAGCCATGACTGGCCACGCTGGAACAGGCCGGCATCCGCGGACATCCCGCCCCATCTGGGCTTCAGATCGCTTGTGCACCCGGACACAACCATCCACATTGACTGTGCATATGAATAAGCAGAATATTATTACCATTTTCGCCTAATTTTCACTGATCCGCTTCCACAACTACTGAGCGACTGCCAACTTCCGGAATTCTTCTTCTTGAGTTTAATGACGGTTGGGGAAAAAACGGATGGTGTGCTTTACCGCCACCAACTGGTATGGAGTGTGGTTCATCATGGCATTGGCATTCAACCTTTATTTATCATTATAAGTCAAGTGGGGTGCCCCGGTCCCCCTGGGGGAGCCCGGGACCACCGGGTCGTCTAAGGAGGGGAGAACCGACCCAGGTTGGAAACGGAGCAGGTCGAAGCCCCTGCCCCGCTCAGTATACTGTATAAATAAACTATTATTAAATTATATTATTCAATTTTGTTTCCTTGAAATATATAATTATGATTTGTTTATGTTTGCCTCCTAAGTTATGTTGCAGTGCATTTATTATGTTAAACTTCTATTTTATCGTTTCAAACTCTTCTGAATCTTTGCTCTCGCTCAAATTTCTGACATGTTTTGTTTTATCCACTCTGCAGTAATCGCAATTTCCATTTTATTTGAAAAAAAAAAGGTTAATCTAATCCGAAAAAATGTAATGATAAATAAACTGTGCTCTGGTGGGTTTAAAGAGCGACTAAACCCAAATTTATGTTTTTTTAGCTGATAAACTCCCTAGAATGAGTATAAAAAGTTTCAGAGCACTATTTCTGTGTAAATTTTCATGTATTTGTGCGTATTAGTTAAAATCGGCAATATTTGGTCTAAAAACGTGTTCACGGTAGCCCTATGGGTTGAACAGAAGTTATTGCACGTTAATGTATTAGACTTACAGACTCTAAACTCCTCCTTTAAATTTAAGTGGATCAAAAGATATCTCCTAAATCCAAACTCTTTGTGGAACTTCATCTCAACACATGTATTTGAAGCATTGGGTGGTCTGTCTTTTATTTTAAGGTGTGTAACTACAACATTGACAAGATCCCGGTCAAACATCTCCAACTTCCACAAACAGCTGTTTTTATGCTGGAATCTGGTGCACAAACACAATTTCTCTCCACACAAATATTATATCTGGAATAACAAAGACATCTGTTTTAAACATAAATCAATTTTCTTAAAAAACTGGTTTGACAGAGGAATATTTCATGTACATCAGTTATTCAACAAAGACGGTAACACTTACTCTTATACAGTAGTTAATTTTTAACTACGTATAACTTTCCAGTACTACCAAAAGAATTTGCAATTGTCTTTGATGCAATTCTATCTGGTGTGAAAATGTTGATGTCAAATCCTGTACAAAACAATACGCACTATTTAACTGAAGAATTATTCATTGGTAACTCTGACCCTTTTTTAAGCGAAAAACAAATAACAAATGTATTAGAGAATTAATAATTAGAGACTGCATTAGTAAACCTGCTTCTATATTCTTCTGGGATAATTCATTTAATGATATCTGTTGGATATCCCCTCCCTGGGCTGCCACCTTAACGTGGTGGAGGGGTTTGAGTGTCCCAATGATCCTAGGAGCTATGCTGTCAGGGGCTTCATGCCCCTAGAAGGGTCACCCAAGGCAGACAGGTCCTAGGTGAGGGACCAGACAAAGTGCAGCCCAAAAACCCCTTATGATGAGTACAATTAATGGATACAATGTTCCCTCGCCCGGACGCGGGTCACCGGGGCCCCACTCTGGAGCCAGGCCCGGAGGTGGGGCACGTTGGCGAGCGCCTGGTGGCCGGGCTTTTACCCATGGAGCTCGGCCGGGCACAGCCCGAAGAGGAGACGTGGGTCCCCCTTCCCATGGGCTCACCACCTATGGGAGGGGCCAAAGGGGTCGGGTGCAATGTGGGATGGGTGGTGGCCGAGGGCGGGGACCCTGGCGGTCTGATCCTCGGCTACAGAAGCTGGCCATTGGGACATGGAATGTCACCTCTCTGGTGGGGAAGGAGCCTGAGCTAGTGTGTGAGGTTGAGAGGTTCCGGCTAGAAATAGTCGGACTCACCTCAACGCATGGCTCTGGCTCTGGAACCAGTTTCCTTGAGAGGGGTTGGACACTCTTCCACTCTGGAGTTGCCCCTGGTGAGAGGCGCCGAGCAGGAGTGGGCATACTTGTTGCCCCCCATCTTGGTGCCTGTACGTTGGGGTTCACCCCGGTGAACGAGAGGGTAGCCTCCCTTCGCCTACGTGTGGGGGGACGGGCTCTGACTGTTGTTTGTGCCTATGCGCCAAACGGCAGCGCAGATTACCCACCCTTTTTGGAGTCCTTGGAGGGGGTATTGGAGAGTGCGCCTCCTGGGGACTCCCTTGTTCTACTGGGGGACTTCAACGCTCACGTGGGCAATGACAGTGAGACCTGGAGGGGTGTGGTTGGGAGGAACGGCCCCCCTGATCTGAACCCGAGTGGTGTTCTGTTATTGGACTTCTGTGCTCGTCATGGATTGTCCATAACGAACACCATGTTCAGGCATAAGGGTGTACATATGTGCTCTTGGCACCAGGACACCCTAGGTCGCAGTTCGATGATCGACTTTGTTGTCGTCTCATCTGATCTGCGGCCGCATGTCCTGGACACTCGGGTGAAGAGAGGGGCGGAGCTGTCAACTGACCACTACCTGGTGGTGAGTTGGCTCCGATGGTGGGGGAGGATGCCGGTCAGACCTGGCAGACCCAAACGTATTGTGAGGGTCTGCTGGGAACGTCTGGCAGAGTCTCCCGTAAGACGGAGCTTTAACTCCCACCTCCGGGAGAGCTTTGAACACGTTCCGAGGGAGGCGGGGGACATTGAGTCCGAGTGGGCCATGTTCCGCGCCTCTATTGTCGAGGCAGCTTATCAGAGTTGTGGCCGCAAGGTTGTTGGTGCCTGTCGTGGTGGCAACCCTCGAACCCGGTGGTGGACACCGGCGGTGAGGGATGCTGTCATGCTGAAGAAGGAGTCCTATTGGGCCTTTTTGGCCTGTGGGACCCCGGAAGCAGCAGATAGGTACCGACAGTCCAAGCGGCATGCGGCTCGGGTGGTTGCTGAGGCAAAAACTCGGGCGTGGGAGGAGTTCGGAGAGGCCATGGAGAATGACTTCCGTACGGCTTCGAGGCGATTCTGGTCCACCATCCGGCGTCTCAGGGGGGGAAAGCGGTACGCGACCAACACCATTTATGGTGGGGATGGCGTGCTGTTGACCTCAACTCGGGATGTTGTGAGTCGGTGGGCGGAATACTTCGAAGACCTCCTCAATCCTACTGGCACGTCTTCCACTGAGGAAGCGGAGCCTGGGGACTTTGGGTCGGGCTCTCCAATCTCTGGTGCTGAGGTCACCGAGGTGGTTAAAAAGCTCCGCGGTGGCAGGGCTCCGGGGGTGGATGAGATTCGCCCTGAGTTCCTTAGGGCTCTGGATGTTGTGGGGTTGTGTTGGCTTACGCGACTCTGCAATATCGCGTGGACATCGGGGGCAGTTCCCTTGGATTGGCAGACTGGGGTGGTGGTTCCCCTATTCAAAAAGGGGGACCGTAGGGTGTGTTCCAACTATAGGGGGATCACACTCTTAAGCCTCCCTGGTAAGGTCTATTCAGGGGTTCTGGAGAGGAGGGTCCGTCGGATAGTCGAACCTCGGATTCAGGAGGAGCAGTGTGGTTTTCGTCCTGGTCGTGGAACACTGGACCAGCTCTACACCCTCAGCAGGGTCCTGGAGGGTGCGTGGGAGTTTGCCCAACCAGTTTACATGTGCTTTGTGGACTTGGAGAAGGCATTCGACCGCGTCCCTCGGGGGGTTCTGTGGGGGGTACTCCGGGAGTATGGGGTACCAGGCCCTTTGATAAGGGCTGTTAGGTCCCTGTACGACCGGTGTCAGAGCTTGGTCCGCATTGCCGGCAGTAAGTCAGGCTCGTTTCCAGTGAGAGTTGGACTCCGCCAAGGTTGCCCTTTGTCACCGATTCTGTTCATAACTTTTATGGACAGAATTTCTAGGCGCAGCCAAGGTGTTGAGAGGATCCGTTTTGGTGGCCTTAGAATCGCTTCTCTGTTTTTTGCAGATGATGTGGTCCTATTGGCTTCATCAGATCGTGATCTACAGCTTTCGCTGGAGCGGTTTGCAGCCGAGTGTGATGCGGCCGGGATGAGGATCAGTTCCTCCAAATCCGAGGCCATGGTCTTGAGCCGGAAAAGGGTAGCATGCCCTCTCCAGGTCGGGGAGGAGGTCCTGCCCCAAGTGGAGGAGTTTAAGTATCTCGGGGTCTTGTTCACGAATGAGGGAAAACTGGAGCGTGAGATCGATAGGCGGATAGGTGCAGCGTCCGCAGTGAAGCGGGCGCTGTACCGGTCTGTCGTGGTGAAGAGAGAGCTGAGTCAAAAGGCAAAGCTCTCAATTTACCGATCGATCTACGTTCCCACCCTCATCTATGGTCATGAGCTTTGGGTTGTGACCGAAAGAACGAGATCTCGGATACAAGCGGCTGAAATGAGTTTTCTCCGCAGGGTGTCTGGACTCTCCCTTAGAGATAGGGTGAGAAGCTCAGTCATCCGGGAGGGACTCGGAGTAGAGCCGCTGCTTCTCCACATCGAGAGGAGCCAGTTGAGGTGGCTCGGGCATCTGGTTAGGATGCCTCCTGGACGCCTCCCTGGTGAGGTGTTCCGGGCATGTCCCACCGGGAGGAGACCCAGAGGAAGACCCAGGACACGCTGGAGGGACTATGTTTCTCGGCTGGCCTGGGAACGCCTTGGGATTCCCCCAGAGGAGCTGCTCCAAGTGGCTGGGGAGAGGGAAGTCTGGGCCTCCCTACTTAGGCTGCTACCCCCGCGACCCGACCCCGGATAAGCGGACGAAAATGGATGGATGGATGGATGGATGGATGGAAATAGACCTACCATTTGACGCAAAAACTATACTGTTTTTTTTTTTTTTGTTCAAATATTTCAAGTAGTTTTTGTTGTAAATTTAATACTACTATTAGCCAAATTTTACATCCACAGCTGTAAATTCTCCACGCTAAAACTTAGATTTATAGTGTTTTCTAATTATATTTCTTCTTACTTATCTACTTTAAAGTATTGTACCAATGCAAAAGCCTTAAAAACTAATCTGTAACGCATTTCTGTTGTAAGCTGCCCAAAACACATTTTCATGTTTTTATTTGTGCCTTTTTTTCTCTTTTTTGTTGTGCATGCCTTAAGTCTCGAGCCATGTTTGTCATTGTAGGATTTTGTTGTACTTGCTTTTTATAAATAATAATAATAAAAATTAAAAAAAGATCACAATTTCTTGTAATGACGTCACTTTCTAAGGATAAAGTAGTCTTTTTGTATCCGCTCATTCTCAATCAGTTCATCTGGACAGTTTCTTTTTAGCAGAAACGTTTCACCCTCACTCCAGAGGGCTTCCTCAGTCAGAGTAGTCCAAAGCACACTGAAGTTAACCCACCAAGTAAGCAACTTATGTGGACCAACCAGTTTGCTGTAGCCAAGATGGTTTCTGGGGGTGTGTCCCTCGTCGACTCCTCCCAGGCAGGCAGACATGTCCAAAGTGGTTCAAGACAAGAAAGTTAATTCTCAATAGTCCAGGTATCAAATCCGCTCATTCTCAATCAGTTCATCTGGACAGTTTCTTTTTAGCAGAAACGTTTCACCCTCACTCCAGAGGGCTTCCTCAGTCAGAGTAGTCCAAAGCACACTGAAGTTAACCCACCAAGTAAGCAACTTATGTGGACCAACCAGTTTGCTGTAGCCAAGATGGTTTCTGGGGGCGTGTCCCTCGTCGACTCCTCCCAGGCAGGCAGACATGTCCAAAGTGGTTCAAGACAAGAAAGTTAATTCTCAATAGTCCAGGTATCAAATCCGCTCATTCTCAATCAGTTCATCTGGACAGTTTCTTTTTAGCAGAAACGTTTCACCCTCACTCCAGAGGGCTTCCTCAGTCAGAGTAGTCCAAAGCACACTGAAGTTAACCCACCAAGTAAGCAACTTATGTGGACCAACCAGTTTGCTGTAGCCAAGATGGTTTCTGGGGGTGTGTCCCTCGTCGACTCCTCCCAGGCAGGCAGACATGTCCAAAGTGGTTCAAGACAAGAAAGTTAATTCTCAATAGTCCAGGTATCAAATCCGCTCATTCTCAATCAGTTCATCTGGACAGTTTCTTTTTAGCAGAAACGTTTCACCCTCACTCCAGAGGGCTTCCTCAGTCAGAGTAGTCCAAAGCACACTGAAGTTAACCCACCAAGTAAGCAACTTATGTGGACCAACCAGTTTGCTGTAGCCAAGATGGTTTCTGGGGGTGTGTCCCTCGTCGACTCCTCCCAGGCAGGCAGACATGTCCAAAGTGGTTCAAGACAAGAAAGTTAATTCTCAATAGTCCAGGTATCAAATCCGCTCATTCTCAATCAGTTCATCTGGACAGTTTCTTTTTAGCAGAAACGTTTCACCCTCACTCCAGAGGGCTTCCTCAGTCAGAGTAGTCCAAAGCACACTGAAGTTAACCCACCAAGTAAGCAACTTATGTGGACCAACCAGTTTGCTGTAGCCAAGATGGTTTCTGGGGGTGTGTCCCTCGTCGACTCCTCCCAGGCAGGCAGACATGTCCAAAGTGGTTCAAGACAAGAAAGTTAATTCTCAATAGTCCAGGTATCAAATCCGCTCATTCTCAATCAGTTCATCTGGACAGTTTCTTTTTAGCAGAAACGTTTCACCCTCACTCCAGAGGGCTTCCTCAGTCAGAGTAGTCCAAAGCACACTGAAGTTAACCCACCAAGTAAGCAACTTATGTGGACCAACCAGTTTGCTGTAGCCAAGATGGTTTCTGGGGGCGTGTCCCTCGTCGACTCCTCCCAGGCAGGCAGACATGTCCAAAGTGGTTCAAGACAAGAAAGTTAATTCTCAATAGTCCAGGTATCAAATCCGCTCATTCTCAATCAGTTCATCTGGACAGTTTCTTTTTAGCAGAAACGTTTCACCCTCACTCCAGAGGGCTTCCTCAGTCAGAGTAGTCCAAAGCACACTGAAGTTAACCCACCAAGTAAGCAACTTATGTGGACCAACCAGTTTGCTGTAGCCAAGATGGTTTCTGGGGGTGTGTCCCTCGTCGACTCCTCCCAGGCAGGCAGACATGTCCAAAGTGGTTCAAGACAAGAAAGTTAATTCTCAATAGTCCAGGTATCAAATCCGCTCATTCTCAATCAGTTCATCTGGACAGTTTCTTTTTAGCAGAAACGTTTCACCCTCACTCCAGAGGGCTTCCTCAGTCAGAGTAGTCCAAAGCACACTGAAGTTAACCCACCAAGTAAGCAACTTATGTGGACCAACCAGTTTGCTGTAGCCAAGATGGTTTCTGGGGGTGTGTCCCTCGTCGACTCCTCCCAGGCAGGCAGACATGTCCAAAGTGGTTCAAGACAAGAAAGTTAATTCTCAATAGTCCAGGTATCAAATCCGCTCATTCTCAATCAGTTCATCTGGACAGTTTCTTTTTAGCAGAAACGTTTCACCCTCACTCCAGAGGGCTTCCTCAGTCAGAGTAGTCCAAAGCACACTGAAGTTAACCCACCAAGTAAGCAACTTATGTGGACCAACCAGTTTGCTGTAGCCAAGATGGTTTCTGGGGGTGTGTCCCTCGTCGACTCCTCCCAGGCAGGCAGACATGTCCAAAGTGGTTCAAGACAAGAAAGTTAATTCTCAATAGTCCAGGTATCAAATCCGCTCATTCTCAATCAGTTCATCTGGACAGTTTCTTTTTAGCAGAAACGTTTCACCCTCACTCCAGAGGGCTTCCTCAGTCAGAGTAGTCCAAAGCACACTGAAGTTAACCCACCAAGTAAGCAACTTATGTGGACCAACCAGTTTGCTGTAGCCAAGATGGTTTCTGGGGGTGTGTCCCTCGTCGACTCCTCCCAGGCAGGCAGACATGTCCAAAGTGGTTCAAGACAAGAAAGTTAATTCTCAATAGTCCAGGTATCAAATCCGCTCATTCTCAATCAGTTCATCTGGACAGTTTCTTTTTAGCAGAAACGTTTCACCCTCACTCCAGAGGGCTTCCTCAGTCAGAGTAGTCCAAAGCACACTGAAGTTAACCCACCAAGTAAGCAACTTATGTGGACCAACCAGTTTGCTGTAGCCAAGATGGTTTCTGGGGGTGTGTCCCTCGTCGACTCCTCCCAGGCAGGCAGACATGTCCAAAGTGGTTCAAGACAAGAAAGTTAATTCTCAATAGTCCAGGTATCAAATCCGCTCATTCTCAATCAGTTCATCTGGACAGTTTCTTTTTAGCAGAAACGTTTCACCCTCACTCCAGAGGGCTTCCTCAGTCAGAGTAGTCCAAAGCACACTGAAGTTAACCCACCAAGTAAGCAACTTATGTGGACCAACCAGTTTGCTGTAGCCAAGATGGTTTCTGGGGGTGTGTCCCTCGTCGACTCCTCCCAGGCAGGCAGACATGTCCAAAGTGGTTCAAGACAAGAAAGTTAATTCTCAATAGTCCAGGTATCAAATCCGCTCATTCTCAATCAGTTCATCTGGACAGTTTCTTTTTAGCAGAAACGTTTCACCCTCACTCCAGAGGGCTTCCTCAGTCAGAGTAGTCCAAAGCACACTGAAGTTAACCCACCAAGTAAGCAACTTATGTGGACCAACCAGTTTGCTGTAGCCAAGATGGTTTCTGGGGGCGTGTCCCTCGTCGACTCCTCCCAGGCAGGCAGACATGTCCAAAGTGGTTCAAGACAAGAAAGTTAATTCTCAATAGTCCAGGTATCAAATCCGCTCATTCTCAATCAGTTCATCTGGACAGTTTCTTTTTAGCAGAAACGTTTCACCCTCACTCCAGAGGGCTTCCTCAGTCAGAGTAGTCCAAAGCACACTGAAGTTAACCCACCAAGTAAGCAACTTATGTGGACCAACCAGTTTGCTGTAGCCAAGATGGTTTCTGGGGGTGTGTCCCTCGTCGACTCCTCCCAGGCAGGCAGACATGTCCAAAGTGGTTCAAGACAAGAAAGTTAATTCTCAATAGTCCAGGTATCAAATCCGCTCATTCTCAATCAGTTCATCTGGACAGTTTCTTTTTAGCAGAAACGTTTCACCCTCACTCCAGAGGGCTTCCTCAGTCAGAGTAGTCCAAAGCACACTGAAGTTAACCCACCAAGTAAGCAACTTATGTGGACCAACCAGTTTGCTGTAGCCAAGATGGTTTCTGGGGGTGTGTCCCTCGTCGACTCCTCCCAGGCAGGCAGACATGTCCAAAGTGGTTCAAGACAAGAAAGTTAATTCTCAATAGTCCAGGTATCAAATCCGCTCATTCTCAATCAGTTCATCTGGACAGTTTCTTTTTAGCAGAAACGTTTCACCCTCACTCCAGAGGGCTTCCTCAGTCAGAGTAGTCCAAAGCACACTGAAGTTAACCCACCAAGTAAGCAACTTATGTGGACCAACCAGTTTGCTGTAGCCAAGATGGTTTCTGGGGGTGTGTCCCTCGTCGACTCCTCCCAGGCAGGCAGACATGTCCAAAGTGGTTCAAGACAAGAAAGTTAATTCTCAATAGTCCAGGTATCAAATCCGCTCATTCTCAATCAGTTCATCTGGACAGTTTCTTTTTAGCAGAAACGTTTCACCCTCACTCCAGAGGGCTTCCTCAGTCAGAGTAGTCCAAAGCACACTGAAGTTAACCCACCAAGTAAGCAACTTATGTGGACCAACCAGTTTGCTGTAGCCAAGATGGTTTCTGGGGGCGTGTCCCTCGTCGACTCCTCCCAGGCAGGCAGACATGTCCAAAGTGGTTCAAGACAAGAAAGTTAATTCTCAATAGTCCAGGTATCAAATCCGCTCATTCTCAATCAGTTCATCTGGACAGTTTCTTTTTAGCAGAAACGTTTCACCCTCACTCCAGAGGGCTTCCTCAGTCAGAGTAGTCCAAAGCACACTGAAGTTAACCCACCAAGTAAGCAACTTATGTGGACCAACCAGTTTGCTGTAGCCAAGATGGTTTCTGGGGGCGTGTCCCTCGTCGACTCCTCCCAGGCAGGCAGACATGTCCAAAGTGGTTCAAGACAAGAAAGTTAATTCTCAATAGTCCAGGTATCAAATCCGCTCATTCTCAATCAGTTCATCTGGACAGTTTCTTTTTAGCAGAAACGTTTCACCCTCACTCCAGAGGGCTTCCTCAGTCAGAGTAGTCCAAAGCACACTGAAGTTAACCCACCAAGTAAGCAACTTATGTGGACCAACCAGTTTGCTGTAGCCAAGATGGTTTCTGGGGGTGTGTCCCTCGTCGACTCCTCCCAGGCAGGCAGACATGT
>JBBPBX010073869.1:0-17717 GCA_038048925.1 Garcialebias charrua
TCTGTAGCCAGGACTAAGTGCATATTGCCTGGGTATAGCTTGTTATGGACCTTCAAGGTGTGCGCGTTGCATCTGTAGCCAGGACTAAGTGCATACTGCCTGGGTTATGGACCTCCAGGGCGTGCGCGCTTCATCTGTAGCTAGGACTAAGTGCGTACTGCCTGGGTTGTGGACCTCCAGGGCATGAACGCTGCATCTGTAGCCAGGACTAAGTGCATGCTGCCTGGGTTATGGACCTCTAGGGCGTGCGCGTTACATCTGTAGCCAGGACTAAGTGCATACTGCCTGGGTTATGGACCTCCAGGGTGTGCGCGTTGCATCTGTAGCCAGGACTAAGTGCGTACTGCCTGGGTTGTGGACCTCCAGGGCGTGCGCGCTGCATCTGTAGCCCGGACTAAGTGCATACTGCCTGGGTATAGCTTGTTATGGACCTCCAGGGTGTGCGCGCTTCATCTGTAGCCAGGACTAAGTGCATATTGCCTGGGTTATGGACCTCCAGGGCATGCGCGCTTCATCTGTAGCTAGGACTAAGTGCGTACTGCCTGGGTTGTGGACCTCTAGGGCGTGCGCGCTGCATCTGTAGCCAGGACTAAGTGCATACTGCCTGGGTATAGCTTGTTATGGACCTCCAGGGTGTGCGTGCTGCATCTGTAGCCAGGACTAAGTGCATACTGCCTGGGTATAGCTTGTTATGGACCTCCATGGTGTGCGCGCTGCATCTGTAGCCAGGACTAAGTTCATACTGCTTGGGTATAGCTTGATATGGACCTCCAGGGTGTGCGCGCTACATCTGTAGCCAGTACTAAGTGCATACTTCCTAGGTTATGGACCTCCAGGGCGTGCGCGCTTCATCTGTAGCCAGGACTAAGTACGTACTGCCTGGGTTGTGGACCTCCAGGGCGTGCATGCTGCATCTGTAGCCAGGACTAAGTGCATACTGCCTGGGTTATGGACCTCCAGGGCTTGCACGCTGCATCTGTAGCCAGGACTAAGTGCATACTGCCTGGGTTATGGACCTCCAGGGCGTGCGCGCTTCATCTGTAGCCAGGACTAAGTGCGTACTACCTGGGTTGTGGACCTCCAGGGCGTGCGCGTTGCATCTGTAGCCAGGACTAAGTGCATACTGCCTGGGTATAGCTTGTTATGGACCTCCAGGGTGTGCGCGTTGCATCTGTAGCCAGGACTAAGTGCGTACTACCTGGGTTGTGGACCTCCAGGGCGTGCGCGTTGCATCTGTAGCCAGGACTAAGTGCATACTGCATGGGTATAGCTTGTTATGGACCTCCAGGGTGTGCGCGTTGCATCTGTAGCCAGGACTAAGTGCATACTGCCTGGGTTATGGACCTCCAGGGCGTGCGCGCTTCATCTGTAGCCAAGACAAAGTGCATACTCCCTGGGTTGTGGACCTCCAGGGCGTGCGCGCTGCATCTGTAGCCAGGACTAAGTGCATACTACCTGGGTTGTGGACCTCCAGGGCGTGCGCGCTTCATCTGTAGCCAGGACTAAGTGCATACTGCCTGGGTTGTGGACCTCCAGGGCGTGCGCGCTTCATCTGTAGCCAGGACTAAGTGCCTGGTGCCTGGGTTGTGGACCTCCAGGGCGTGCGCGCTGCATCTGTAGCCAGGACTAAGTGCATACTGCCTGGGTATAGCTTGTTATGGACCTCTAAGGTGTGCGCGCTGCATCTGTAGCCAGGACTAAGTGCATACTGCCTGGGTTATGGACCTCCAAGGCGTGCGCGCTGCATCTGTAACCAGGACTAAGTGCATACTACCTGGGTATAGCTTGTTATGGACCTCCAGGGTGTGCGCGCTGCATCTGTAGCCAGGACTAAGTGCATACTGCCTGGGTATAGCTTGTTATGGACCTCCAGGGTGTGCGCGCTGCATCTGTAGCCAGGATCATCTGTAGCCAGGACTAAGTGCGTACTACCTGGGTTGTGGACCTCCAGGGCGTGCGTGCTACATCTGTAGCCAGGACTAAGTGCATACTGCCTGGGTTGTGGACCTCCAAGGCATGCGCGCTTCATCTGTAGCCAGGACTAAGTGCATACTGCTTGGGTTGTGGGCCTCCAGGGCGTGCGCGCTGCATCTGTAGCCAGGACTAAGTGCATACTGCCTGGGTATAGCTTGTTATGGACCTATAGGGTGTGTGCACTGCATCTGTAGCCAGGACTAAGTGCATACTTCCTGGGTATAGCTTGTTATGGACCTCCAGGGTGTGCGCGCTGCATCTGTAGCCAGGATCATCTGTAGCCAGGACTAAGTGCGTACTACCTGGGTTGTGGACCTCCAGGGCGTGCGTGCTACATCTGTAGCCAGGACTAAGTGCATACTGCCTGGGTTGTGGACCTCCAGGGCGTGCGCGCTTCATCTGTAGCCAGGACTAAGTGCATACTGCTTGGGTTGTGGGCCTCCAGGGCGTGCGCGCTGCATCTGTAGCCAGGACTAAGTGCATACTGCCTGGGTATAGCTTGTTATGGACCTCTAGGGTGTGCGCACTGCATCTGTAGCCAGGACTAAGTGCATACTTCCTGGGTATAGCTTGTTATGGACCTCCAGGGTGTGCGCGCTGCATCTGTAGCCAGGACTAAGTGCATATTGCCTGGGTATAGCTTGTTATGGACCTTCAAGGTGTGCGCGTTGCATCTGTAGCCAGGACTAAGTGCATACTGCCTGGGTTATGGACCTCCAGGGTGTGCGCGCTTCATCTGTAGCCAGGACTAAGTGCGTACTGCCTGGGTTGTGGACCTCCAGGGCATGCGCGCTGCATCTGTAGCCAGGACTAAGTGCATACTGCCTTGGTTATGGACCTACAGGGCGTGCGCGTTGCATCTGTAGCCAGGACTAAGTGCATACTGCCTGGGTTATGGACCTCCAGGGTGTGCGCGTTGCATCTGTAGCCAGGACTAAGTGCGTACTGCCTGGGTTGTGGACCTCCAGGGCGTGCGCGCTGCATCTGTAGCCAGGACTAAGTGCATACTGCCTGGGTATAGCTTGTTATGGACCTCCAGGGTGTACGCGCTTCATCTGTAGCCAGGACTAAGTGCATACTGCCTGGGTTATGGACCTCCAGGGCGTGCGCGCTTCATCTGTAGCTAGGACTAAGTGCGTACTGCCTGGGTTGTGGACCTCCAGGGCGTGCGCGCTGCATCTGTAGCCAGGACTAAGTGCATACTGCCTGGGTATAGCTTGTTATGGACCTCCAGGGTGTGCGCGCTTCATCTGTAGCCAGGACTAAGTGCATACTGCCTGGGTTATGGACCTCCAGGGCGTGCGCGCTGCATCTGTAGCCAGGACTAAGTGCATACTGCCTGGGTATAGCTTGTTATGGACCTCTAGGGTGTGCGCACTGCATCTGTAGCCAGGACTAAGTGCATACTTCCTGGGTATAGCTTGTTATGGACCTCCAGGGTGTGCGCGCTGCATCTGTAGCCAGGACTAAGTGCATATTGCCTGGGTATAGCTTGTTATGGACCTTCAAGGTGTGCGCGTTGCATCTGTAGCCAGGACTAAGTGCATACTGCCTGGGTTATGGACCTCCAGGGTGTGCGCGCTTCATCTGTAGCCAGGACTAAGTGCGTACTGCCTGGGTTGTGGACCTCCAGGGCATGCGCGCTGCATCTGTAGCCAGGACTAAGTGCATACTGCCTTGGTTATGGACCTACAGGGCGTGCGCGTTGCATCTGTAGCCAGGAATAAGTGCATACTGCCTGGGTTATGGACCTCCAGGGTGTGCGCGTTGCATCTGTAGCCAGGACTAAGTGCGTACTACCTGGGTTGTGGACCTCCAGGGCGTGCGCGCTGCATCTGTAGCCAGGACTAAGTGCATACTGCCTGGGTATAGCTTGTTATGGACCTCCAGGGTGTACGCGCTTCATCTGTAGCCAGGACTAAGTGCATACTGCCTGGGTTATGGACCTCCAGGGCGTGCGCGCTTCATCTGTAGCTAGGACTAAGTGCGTACTGCCTGGGTTGTGGACCTCCAGGGCGTGCGCGCTGCATCTGTAGCCAGGACTAAGTGCATACTGCCTGGGTATAGCTTGTTATGGACCTCCAGGGTGTGCGCGCTTCATCTGTAGCCAGGACTAAGTGCATACTGCCTGGGTTATGGACCTCCAGTGCGTGCGCGCTTCATCTGTAGCTAGGACAAAGTGCGTACTGCCTGGGTTGTGGACCTCCAGGGCGTGCACGCTACATCTGTAGCCAGGACTAAGTGCATACTGCCTGGGTATAGCTTGTTATGGACCTCCATGGTGTGCACGTTGCATCTGTAGCCAGGACTATGTATATATTGCCTGGGTATAGCTTGATATGGACCTCCAGGGTGTGCGCGCTACATATGTAGCCAGTACTAAGTGCATACTGCCTGGGTATAGCTTGTTATAGACCTCTAGGGTGTGCGCACTGCATCTGTAGCCAGGACTAAGTGCATACTTCCTGGGTATAGCTTGTTATGCACCTCCAGGGTGTGCGCGCTGCATCTGTAGCCAGGACTAAGTGCATATTGCCTGGGTATAGCTTGTTATGGACCTTCAAGGTATGTGCGTTGCATCTGTAGCCAGGACTAAGTGCATACTGCCTGGGTTATGGACCTCCAGGGCGTGCGCGCTTCATCTGTAGCCAGGACTAAGTGCGTACTGCCTGGGTTGTGGACCTCCAGGGCATGCGCGCTACATCTGTAGCCAGGACTAAGTGCATACTGCCTGGGTTATGGACCTCCAGGGCATGCGCGTTGCATCTGTAGCCAGGACTAAGTGCATACTGCCTGGGTTATGGACCTCCAGGGTGTGCGCGTTGCATCTGTAGCCAGGACTAAGTGCATACTGCCTGGGTTGTGGACCTCCAGGGCGTGCGCGTTGCATCTGTAGCCAGGACTAAGTGCATACTGCCTGGGTTGTGGACCTCCAGGGCGTGCGCGCTTCATCTGTAGCCAGGACTAAGTGCATACTGCTTGGGTTGTGGGCCTCCAGGGCGTGCGCGCTGCATCTGTAGCCAGGACTAAGTGCATACTGCCTGGGTATAGCTTGTTATGGACCTCTAGGGTGTGCGCACTGCATCTGTAGCCAGGACTAAGTGCATACTTCCTGGGTATAGCTTGTTATGGACCTCCAGGGTGTGCGCGCTGCATCTGTAGCCAGGACTAAGTGCATATTGCCTGGGTATAGCTTGTTATGGACCTTCAAGGTGTGCGCGTTGCATCTGTAGCCAGGACTAAGTGCATACTGCCTGGGTTATGGACCTCCAGGGCGTGCGCGCTTCATCTGTAGCCAGGACTAAGTGCGTACTGCCTGGGTTGTGGACCTCCAGGGCATGCGCGCTGCATCTGTAGCCAGGACTAAGTGCATACTGCCTTGGTTATGGACCTACAGGGCGTGCGCGTTGCATCTGTAGCCAGGACTAAGTGCATACTGCCTGGGTTATGGACCTCCAGGGTGTGCGCGTTGCATCTGTAGCCAGGACTAAGTGCGTACTGCCTGGGTTGTGGACCTCCAGGGCGTGCGCGCTGCATCTGTAGCCAGGACTAAGTGCATACTGCCTGGGTATAGCTTGTTATGGACCTCCAGGGTGTACGCGCTTCATCTGTAGCCAGGACTAAGTGCATACTGCCTGGGTTATGGACCTCCAGGGCGTGCGCGCTTCATCTGTAGCTAGGACTAAGTGCGTACTGCCTGGGTTGTGGACCTCCAGGGCGTGCGCGCTGCATCTGTAGCCAGGACTAAGTGCATACTGCCTGGGTATAGCTTGTTATGGACCTCCAGGGTGTGCGCGCTTCATCTGTAGCCAGGACTAAGTGCATACTGCCTGGGTTATGGACCTCCAGTGCGTGCGCGCTTCATCTGTAGCTAGGACAAAGTGCGTACTGCCTGGGTTGTGGACCTCCAGGGCGTGCACGCTACATCTGTAGCCAGGACTAAGTGCATACTGCCTGGGTATAGCTTGTTATGGACCTACAGGGTGTGCGCGCTGCATCTGTAGCCAGGACTAAGTGCATACTGCCTGGGTATAGCTTGTTATGGACCTCCATGGTGTGCACGTTGCATCTGTAGCCAGGACTATGTATATATTGCCTGGGTATAGCTTGATATGGACCTCCAGGGTGTGCGCGCTACATATGTAGCCAGTACTAAGTGCATACTGCCTGGGTATAGCTTGTTATAGACCTCTAGGGTGTGCGCACTGCATCTGTAGCCAGGACTAAGTGCATACTTCCTGGGTATAGCTTGTTATGCACCTCCAGGGTGTGCGCGCTGCATCTGTAGCCAGGACTAAGTGCATATTGCCTGGGTATAGCTTGTTATGGACCTTCAAGGTATGTGCGTTGCATCTGTAGCCAGGACTAAGTGCATACTGCCTGGGTTATGGACCTCCAGGGCGTGCGCGCTTCATCTGTAGCCAGGACTAAGTGCGTACTGCCTGGGTTGTGGACCTCCAGGGCATGCGCGCTACATCTGTAGCCAGGACTAAGTGCATACTGCCTGGGTTATGGACCTCCAGGGCATGCGCGTTGCATCTGTAGCCAGGACTAAGTGCATACTGCCTGGGTTATGGACCTCCAGGGTGTGCGCGTTGCATCTGTAGCCAGGACTAAGTGCGTACTGCCTGGGTTGTGGACCTCCAGGGCGTGCGCGTTGCATCTGTAGCCAGGACTAAGTGCATACTGCCTGGGTATAGCTTGTTATGGACCTCCAGGGTGTGCGCCTGCATCTGTAGCCAGGACTAAGTGCATACTGCCTGGGTTATGGACCTCCAGGGTGCGCGCTGCATCTGTAGCCAGGACTAAGTGCGTACTGCCTGGGTTGTGGACCTCCAGGGCGTGCGCGCTGCATCTGTAGCCAGGACTAAGTGCATACTGCCTGGGTATAGCTTGTTATGGACCTCCAGGGTGTGCGCGCTGCATCTGTAGCCAGGACTAAGTGCATACTGCCTGGGTATAGCTTGATATGGACCTCCAGGGTGTGCGCGCTACATATGTAGCCAGTACTAAGTGCATACTTCCTGGGTTATGGACCTCCAGGGCGTGTGCGCTTCATCTGTAGCCAGGACTAAGTGCGTACTGCCTGGGTTGTGGACCTCCAGGGCGTGCATGCTGCATCTGTAGCCAGGACTAAGTGCATACTACCTGGGTTATGGACCTCCAGGGCGTGCGCGCTGCATCTGTAGCCAGGACTAAGTGCATACTGCCTGGGTTATGGACCTCCAGGGCGTGCGCGCTTCATCTGTAGCCAGGACTAAGTGCGTACTGCCTGGGTTGTGGACCTCCAGGGCATGCGTGCTGCATCTGTAGCCAGGACTAAGTGCATACTGCCTGGGTTATGGACCTCCAGGGCGTGCGCGCTGCATCTGTAGCCAGGACTAAGTGCATACTACCTGGGTTATGGACCTCTAGGGCGTGCGCGCTTCATCTGTAGCCAGGACTAAGTGCGTACTGCCTGGGTTGTGGACCTCCAGGGCATGCGTGCTGCATCTGTAGCCAGGACTAAGTGCGTACTGCCTGGGTTGTGGACCTCCAAGGCGTGCGCGCTGCATCTGTAGCCAGGAACAAGTGCATACTGCCTGGGTTATGGACCTCCATGGCGTGCGCGCTTCATATGTAGCCAGGATTAAGTGCGTACTACCTGGGTTGTGGACCTCCAGGGCATGCGCGCTGCATCTGTAGCCAGGACTAAGTGCATACTGCCTGGGTATAGCTTGTTATGGACCTCCTGTGTGTGCGCGCTATATCTGTAGCCAGGACTAAGTGCATACTGCCTGGGTTATGGACCTCCAGGGTGTGCGCGTTGCATCTGTAGCCAGGACTAAGTGCATACTGCCTGGGTTATGGACCTCCAGGGCGTGCGCGCTTCATCTGTAGCCAGGACAAAGTGCATACTCCCTGGGTTGTGGACCTCCAGGGCGTGCGCGTTGCATCTGTAGCTAGGACTAAGTGCATACTACCTGGGTTGTGGACCTCCAGGGCGTGCGCACTTCATCTGTAGCCAGGACTAAGTGCATACTGCCTGGGTTGTGGACCTCCAGGGCGTGCGCGCTTCATCTGTAGCCAGGACTAAGTGCCTGGTGCCTGGATTGTGGACCTCCAGGGCATGCGCGCTGCATCTGTAGCCAGGACTAAGTGCATACTGCCTGGGTATAGCTTGTTATGGACCTCTAAGGTGTGCGCGCTGCATCTGTAGCCAGGACTAAGTGCATACTGCCTGGGTTATGGACCTCCAAGGCGTGCGCGCTGCATCTGTAACCAGGACTAAGTGCATACTACCTGGGTATAGCTTGTTATGGACTTCCAGGGTGTGCGCGCTGCATCTGTAGCCAGGACTAAGTGCATACTGCCTGGGTATAGCTTGTTATGGACCTCCAGGGTGTGTGCGCTGCATCTGTAGCCAGGATCACCTGTAGCCAGGACTAAGTGCGTACTACCTGGGTTGTGGACCTCCAGGGCGTGCGTGCTACATCTGTAGCCAGGACTAAGTGCATACTGCCTGGGTTGTGGACCTCCAGGGCGTGCGCGCTTCATCTGTAGCCAGGACTAAGTGCATACTGCTTGGGTTGTGGGCCTCCAGGGCGTGCGCGCTGCATCTGTAGCCAGGACTAAGTGCATACTGCCTGGGTATAGCTTGTTATGGACCTCTAGGGTGTGCGCACTGCATCTGTAGCCAGGACTAAGTGCATACTTCCTGGGTATAGCTTGTTATGGACCTCCAGGGTGTGCGCGCTGCATCTGTAGCCAGGACTAAGTGCATATTGCCTGGGTATAGCTTGTTATGGACCTTCAAGGTGTGCGCGTTGCATCTGTAGCCAGGACTAAGTGCATACTGCCTGGGTTATGGACCTCCAGGGTGTGCGCGCTTCATCTGTAGCCAGGACTAAGTGCGTACTGCCTGGGTTGTGGACCTCCAGGGCATGCGCGCTGCATCTGTAGCCAGGACTAAGTGCATACTGCCTTGGTTATGGACCTACAGGGCGTGCGCGTTGCATCTGTAGCCAGGACTAAGTGCATACTGCCTGGGTTATGGACCTCCAGGGTGTGCGCGTTGCATCTGTAGCCAGGACTAAGTGCGTACTGCCTGGGTTGTGGACCTCCAGGGCGTGCGCGCTGCATCTGTAGCCAGGACTAAGTGCATACTGCCTGGGTATAGCTTGTTATGGACCTCCAGGGTGTACGCGCTTCATCTGTAGCCAGGACTAAGTGCATACTGCCTGGGTTATGGACCTCCAGGGCGTGCGCGCTTCATCTGTAGCTAGGACTAAGTGCGTACTGCCTGGGTTGTGGACCTCCAGGGCGTGCGCGCTGCATCTGTAGCCAGGACTAAGTGCATACTGCCTGGGTATAGCTTGTTATGGACCTCCAGGGTGTGCGCGCTTCATCTGTAGCCAGGACTAAGTGCATACTGCCTGGGTTATGGACCTCCAGTGCGTGCGCGCTTCATCTGTAGCTAGGACAAAGTGCGTACTGCCTGGGTTGTGGACCTCCAGGGCGTGCACGCTACATCTGTAGCCAGGACTAAGTGCATACTGCCTGGGTATAGCTTGTTATGGACCTCCAGGGTGTGCGCGCTGCATCTGTAGCCAGGACTAAGTGCATACTGCCTGGGTATAGCTTGTTATGGACCTCCATGGTGTGCACGTTGCATCTGTAGCCAGGACTATGTATATATTGCCTGGGTATAGCTTGATATGGACCTCCAGGGTGTGCGCGCTACATATGTAGCCAGTACTAAGTGCATACTGCCTGGGTATAGCTTGTTATAGACCTCTAGGGTGTGCGCACTGCATCTGTAGCCAGGACTAAGTGCATACTTCCTGGGTATAGCTTGTTATGCACCTCCAGGGTGTGCGCGCTGCATCTGTAGCCAGGACTAAGTGCATATTGCCTGGGTATAGCTTGTTATGGACCTTCAAGGTATGTGCGTTGCATCTGTAGCCAGGACTAAGTGCATACTGCCTGGGTTATGGACCTCCAGGGCGTGCGCGCTTCATCTGTAGCCAGGACTAAGTGCGTACTGCCTGGGTTGTGGACCTCCAGGGCATGCGCGCTACATCTGTAGCCAGGACTAAGTGCATACTGCCTGGGTTATGGACCTCCAGGGCATGCGCGTTGCATCTGTAGCCAGGACTAAGTGCATACTGCCTGGGTTATGGACCTCCAGGGTGTGCGCGTTGCATCTGTAGCCAGGACTAAGTGCGTACTGCCTGGGTTGTGGACCTCCAGGGCGTGCGCGTTGCATCTGTAGCCAGGACTAAGTGCATACTGCCTGGGTATAGCTTGTTATGGACCTCCAGGGTGTGCGCGCTTCATCTGTAGCCAGGACTAAGTGCATACTGCCTGGGTTATGGACCTCCAGGGCGTGCGCGCTTCATCTGTAGCTAGGACTAAGTGCGTACTGCCTGGGTTGTGGACCTCCAGGGCGTGCGCGCTACATCTGTAGCCAGGACTAAGTGCATACTGCCTGGGTATAGCTTGTTATGGACCTCCAGGGTGTGCGCGCTACATCTGTAGCCAGGACTAAGTGCATACTGCCTGGGTATAGCTTGTTATGGACCTCCATGGTGTGCACGTTGCATCTGTAGCCAGGACTATGTATATATTGCCTGGGTATAGCTTGATATGGACCTCCAGGGTGTGCGCGCTACATATGTAGCCAGTACTAAGTGCATACTTCCTGGGTTATGGACCTCCAGGGCGTGTGCGCTTCATCTGTAGCCAGAACTAAGTGCGTACTGCCTGGGTTGTGGACCTCCAGGGCGTGCATGCTGCATCTGTAGCCAGGACTAAGTGCATACTACCTGGGTTATGGACCTCCAGGGCGTGCGCGCTGCATCTGTAGCCAGGACTAAGTGCATACTGCCTGGGTTATGGACCTCCAGGGCGTGAGCGCTTCATCTGTAGCCAGGACTAAGTGCGTACTGCCTGGGTTGTGGACCTCCAGGGCATGCGTGCTGCATCTGTAGCCAGGACTAAGTGCATACTGCCTGGGTTATGGACCTCCAGGGCGTGCGCGCTGCATCTGTAGCCAGGACTAAGTGCATACTACCTGGGTTATGGACCTCTAGGGCGTGCGCGCTTCATCTGTAGCCAGGACTAAGTGCGTACTGCCTGGGTTGTGGACCTCCAGGGCGTGCGTGCTGCATCTGTAGCCAGGACTAAGTGCGTACTGCCTGGGTTGTGGACCTCCAAGGCGTGCGCGCTGCATCTGTAGCCAGGAACAAGTGCATACTGCCTGGGTTATGGACCTCCATGGCGTGCGCGCTTCATATGTAGCCAGGATTAAGTGCGTACTACCTGGGTTGTGGACCTCCAGGGCATGCGCGCTGCATCTGTAGCCAGGACTAAGTGCATACTGCCTGGGTATAGCTTGTTATGGACCTCCTGTGTGTGCGCGCTATATCTGTAGCCAGGACTAAGTGCATACTGCCTGGGTTATGGACCTCCAGGGTGTGCGCGTTGCATCTGTAGCCAGGACTAAGTGCATACTGCCTGGGTTATGGACCTCCAGGGCGTGCGCGCTTCATCTGTAGCCAGGACAAAGTGCATACTCCCTGGGTTGTGGACCTCCAGGGCGTGCGCGCTGCATCTGTAGCTAGGACTAAGTGCATACTACCTGGGTTGTGGACCTCCAGGGCGTGCGCACTTCATCTGTAGCCAGGACTAAGTGCATACTGCCTGGGTTGTGGACCTCCAGGGCGTGCGCGCTTCATCTGTAGCCAGGACTAAGTGCCTGGTGCCTGGATTGTGGACCTCCAGGGCATGCGCGCTGCATCTGTAGCCAGGACTAAGTGCATACTGCCTGGGTATAGCTTGTTATGGACCTCTAAGGTGTGCGCGCTGCATCTGTAGCCAGGACTAAGTGCATACTGCCTGGGTTATGGACCTCCAAGGCGTGCGCGCTGCATCTGTAACCAGGACTAAGTGCATACTACCTGGGTATAGCTTGTTATGGACTTCCAGGGTGTGCGCGCTGCATCTGTAGCCAGGACTAAGTGCATACTGCCTGGGTATAGCTTGTTATGGACCTCCAGGGTGTGTGCGCTGCATCTGTAGCCAGGATCATCTGTAGCCAGGACTAAGTGCGTACTACCTGGGTTGTGGACCTCCAGGGCGTGCGTGCTACATCTGTAGCCAGGACTAAGTGCATACTGCCTGGGTTGTGGACCTCCAGGGCGTGCGCGCTTCATCTGTAGCCAGGACTAAGTGCATACTGCTTGGGTTGTGGGCCTCCAGGGCGTGCGCGCTGCATCTGTAGCCAGGACTAAGTGCATACTGCCTGGGTATAGCTTGTTATGGACCTCTAGGGTGTGCGCACTGCATCTGTAGCCAGGACTAAGTGCATACTTCCTGGGTATAGCTTGTTATGGACCTCCAGGGTGTGCGCGCTGCATCTGTAGCCAGGACTAAGTGCATATTGCCTGGGTATAGCTTGTTATGGACCTTCAAGGTGTGCGCGTTGCATCTGTAGCCAGGACTAAGTGCATACTGCCTGGGTTATGGACCTCCAGGGCGTGCGCGCTTCATCTGTAGCCAGGACTAAGTGCGTACTGCCTGGGTTGTGGACCTCCAGGGCATGCGCGCTGCATCTGTAGCCAGGACTAAGTGCATACTGCCTTGGTTATGGACCTACAGGGCATGCGCGTTGCATCTGTAGCCAGGACTAAGTGCATACTGCCTGGGTTATGGACCTCCAGGGTGTGCGCGTTGCATCTGTAGCCAGGACTAAGTGCGTACTGCCTGGGTTGTGGACCTCCAGGGCGTGCGCGCTGCATCTGTAGCCAGGACTAAGTGCATACTGCCTGGGTATAGCTTGTTATGGACCTCCAGGGTGTACGCGCTTCATCTGTAGCCAGGACTAAGTGCATACTGCCTGGGTTATGGACCTCCAGGGCGTGCGCGCTTCATCTGTAGCTAGGACTAAGTGCGTACTGCCTGGGTTGTGGACCTCCAGGGCGTGCGCGCTGCATCTGTAGCCAGGACTAAGTGCATACTGCCTGGGTATAGCTTGTTATGGACCTCCAGGGTGTGCGCGCTTCATCTGTAGCCAGGACTAAGTGCATACTGCCTGGGTTATGGACCTCCAGTGCGTGCGCGCTTCATCTGTAGCTAGGACAAAGTGCGTACTGCCTGGGTTGTGGACCTCCAGGGCGTGCACGCTACATCTGTAGCCAGGACTAAGTGCATACTGCCTGGGTATAGCTTGTTATGGACCTCCAGGGTGTGCGCGCTGCATCTGTAGCCAGGACTAAGTGCATACTGCCTGGGTATAGCTTGTTATGGACCTCCATGGTGTGCACGTTGCATCTGTAGCCAGGACTATGTATATATTGCCTGGGTATAGCTTGATATGGACCTCCAGGGTGTGCGCGCTACATATGTAGCCAGTACTAAGTGCATACTGCCTGGGTATAGCTTGTTATGGACCTCTAGGGTGTGCGCACTGCATCTGTAGCCAGGACTAAGTGCATACTTCCTGGGTATAGCTTGTTATGCACCTCCAGGGTGTGCGCGCTGCATCTGTAGCCAGGACTAAGTGCATATTGCCTGGGTATAGCTTGTTATGGACCTTCAAGGTATGTGCGTTGCATCTGTAGCCAGGACTAAGTGCATACTGCCTGGGTTATGGACCTCCAGGGCGTGCGCGCTTCATCTGTAGCCAGGACTAAGTGCGTACTGCCTGGGTTGTGGACCTCCAGGGCATGCGCGCTACATCTGTAGCCAGGACTAAGTGCATACTGCCTGGGTTATGGACCTCCAGGGCATGCGCGTTGCATCTGTAGCCAGGACTAAGTGCATACTGCCTGGGTTATGGACCTCCAGGGTGTGCGCGTTGCATCTGTAGCCAGGACTAAGTGCGTACTGCCTGGGTTGTGGACCTCCAGGGCGTGCGCGTTGCATCTGTAGCCAGGACTAAGTGCATACTGCCTGGGTATAGCTTGTTATGGACCTCCAGGGTGTGCGCGCTTCATCTGTAGCCAGGACTAAGTGCATACTGCCTGGGTTATGGACCTCCAGGGCGTGCGCGCTTCATCTGTAGCTAGGACTAAGTGCGTACTGCCTGGGTTGTGGACCTCCAGGGCGTGCGCGCTACATCTGTAGCCAGGACTAAGTGCATACTGCCTGGGTATAGCTTGTTATGGACCTCCAGGGTGTGCGCGCTGCATCTGTAGCCAGGACTAAGTGCATACTGCCTGGGTATAGCTTGTTATGGACCTCCATGGTGTGCACGTTGCATCTGTAGCCAGGACTATGTATATATTGCCTGGGTATAGCTTGATATGGACCTCCAGGGTGTGCGCGCTACATATGTAGCCAGTACTAAGTGCATACTTCCTGGGTTATGGACCTCCAGGGCGTGTGCGCTTCATCTGTAGCCAGGACTAAGTGCGTACTGCCTGGGTTGTGGACCTCCAGGGCGTGCATGCTGCATCTGTAGCCAGGACTAAGTGCATACTACCTGGGTTATGGACCTCCAGGGCGTGCGCGCTGCATCTGTAGCCAGGACTAAGTGCATACTGCCTGGGTTATGGACCTCCAGGGCGTGCGCGCTTCATCTGTAGCCAGGACTAAGTGCGTACTGCCTGGGTTGTGGACCTCCAGGGCATGCGTGCTGCATCTGTAGCCAGGACTAAGTGCATACTGCCTGGGTTATGGACCTCCAGGGCGTGCGCGCTGCATCTGTAGCCAGGACTAAGTGCATACTACCTGGGTTATGGACCTCCAGGGCGTGCGCGCTTCATCTGTAGCCAGGACTAAGTGCGTACTGCCTGGGTTGTGGACCTCCAGGGCATGCGTGCTGCATCTGTAGCCAGGACTAAGTGCGTACTGCCTGGGTTGTGGACCTCCAAGGCGTGCGCGCTGCATCTGTAGCCAGGAACAAGTGCATACTGCCTGGGTTATGGACCTCCATGGCGTGCGCGCTTCATATGTAGCCAGGATTAAGTGCGTACTACCTGGGTTGTGGACCTCCAGGGCATGCGCGCTGCATCTGTAGCCAGGACTAAGTGCATACTGCCTGGGTATAGCTTGTTATGGACCTCCTGTGTGTGCGCGCTATATCTGTAGCCAGGACTAAGTGCATACTGCCTGGGTTATGGACCTCCAGGGTGTGCGCGTTGCATCTGTAGCCAGGACTAAGTGCATACTGCCTGGGTTATGGACCTCCAGGGCGTGCGCGCTTCATCTGTAGCCAGGACAAAGTGCATACTCCCTGGGTTGTGGACCTCCAGGGCGTGCGCTGCATCTGTAGCTAGGACTAAGTGCATACTACCTGGGTTGTGGACCTCCAGGGCGTGCGCACTTCATCTGTAGCCAGGACTAAGTGCATACTGCCTGGGTTGTGGACCTCCAGGGCGTGCGCGCTTCATCTGTAGCCAGGACTAAGTGCCTGGTGCCTGGATTGTGGACCTCCAGGGCATGCGCGCTGCATCTGTAGCCAGGACTAAGTGCATACTGCCTGGGTATAGCTTGTTATGGACCTCTAAGGTGTGCGCGCTGCATCTGTAGCCAGGACTAAGTGCATACTGCCTGGGTTATGGACCTCCAAGGCGTGCGCGCTGCATCTGTAACCAGGACTAAGTGCATACTACCTGGGTATAGCTTGTTATGGACTTCCAGGGTGTGCGCGCTGCATCTGTAGCCAGGACTAAGTGCATACTGCCTGGGTATAGCTTGTTATGGACCTCCAGGGTGTGTGCGCTGCATCTGTAGCCAGGACTAAGTGCATACTACCTGGGTTGTGGACCTCCAGGGCGTGCGTGCTACATCTGTAGCCAGGACTAAGTGCATACTGCCTGGGTTGTGGACCTCCAGGGCGTGCGCGCTTCATCTGTAGCCAGGACTAAGTGCATACTGCTTGGGTTGTGGGCCTCCAGGGCGTGCGCGCTGCATCTGTAGCCAGGACTAAGTGCATACTACCTGGGTATAGCTTGTTATGGACCTCCAGGGTGTGCGCACTGCATCTGTAGCCAGGACTAAGTGCATACTGCCTGGGTATAGCTTGTTATGGACCTCCAGGGTGTGCGCTGCATCTGTAGCCAGGACTAAGTGCAGACTAACTGCGTATACCTGGTTATGGACCTCCAAGGCGTGCGCGCTACATCTGTAGCCAGGACTAAGTGCATACTGCCTGGGTTGTGGACCTCCAGGGCGTGCGCGCTTCATCTGTAGCCAGGACTAAGTGCGTACTGCCTGGGTTGTGGACCTCCAGGGCGTGCGCGCTGCATCTGTAGCCAGGACTAAGTGCATACTGCCTGGGTATAGCTTGTTATGGACCTCTAAGGTGTGCGCGCTGCATCTGTAGCCAGGACTAAGTGCATACTGCCTGGGTTATGGACCTCCAAGGCGTGCGCGCTGCATCTGTAACCAGGACTAAGTGCATACTACCTGGGTATAGCTTGTTATGGACTTCCAGGGTGTGCGCGCTGCATCTGTAGCCAGGACTAAGTGCATACTGCCTGGGTATAGCTTGTTATGGACCTCCAGGGTGTGTGCGCTGCATCTGTAGCCAGGATCACCTGTAGCCAGGACTAAGTGCGTACTACCTGGGTTGTGGACCTCCAGGGCGTGCGTGCTACATCTGTAGCCAGGACTAAGTGCATACTGCCTGGGTTGTGGACCTCCAGGGCGTGCGCGCTTCATCTGTAGCCAGGACTAAGTGCATACTGCTTGGGTTGTGGGCCTCCAGGGCGTGCGCGCTGCATCTGTAGCCAGGACTAAGTGCATACTGCCTGGGTATAGCTTGTTATGGACCTCTAGGGTGTGCGCACTGCATCTGTAGCCAGGACTAAGTGCATACTTCCTGGGTATAGCTTGTTATGGACCTCCAGGGTGTGCGCGCTGCATCTGTAGCCAGGACTAAGTGCATATTGCCTGGGTATAGCTTGTTATGGACCTTCAAGGTGTGCGCGTTGCATCTGTAGCCAGGACTAAGTGCATACTGCCTGGGTTATGGACCTCCAGGGTGTGCGCGCTTCATCTGTAGCCAGGACTAAGTGCGTACTGCCTGGGTTGTGGACCTCCAGGGCATGCGCGCTGCATCTGTAGCCAGGACTAAGTGCATACTGCCTTGGTTATGGACCTACAGGGCGTGCGCGTTGCATCTGTAGCCAGGAATAAGTGCATACTGCCTGGGTTATGGACCTCCAGGGTGTGCGCGTTGCATCTGTAGCCAGGACTAAGTGCGTACTGCCTGGGTTGTGGACCTCCAGGGCGTGCGCGCTGCATCTGTAGCCAGGACTAAGTGCATACTGCCTGGGTATAGCTTGTTATGGACCTCCAGGGTGTACGCGCTTCATCTGTAGCCAGGACTAAGTGCATACTGCCTGGGTTATGGACCTCCAGGGCGTGCGCGCTTCATCTGTAGCTAGGACTAAGTGCGTACTGCCTGGGTTGTGGACCTCCAGGGCGTGCGCGCTGCATCTGTAGCCAGGACTAAGTGCATACTGCCTGGGTATAGCTTGTTATGGACCTCCAGGGTGTGCGCGCTTCATCTGTAGCCAGGACTAAGTGCATACTGCCTGGGTTATGGACCTCCAGTGCGTGCGCGCTTCATCTGTAGCTAGGACAAAGTGCGTACTGCCTGGGTTGTGGACCTCCAGGGCGTGCACGCTACATCTGTAGCCAGGACTAAGTGCATACTGCCTGGGTATAGCTTGTTATGGACCTACAGGGTGTGCGCGCTGCATCTGTAGCCAGGACTAAGTGCATACTGCCTGGGTATAGCTTGTTATGGA
>JBBPBX010073870.1:3356-17716 GCA_038048925.1 Garcialebias charrua
GATGGTGGGGGAGGATGCCGGTCAGACCTGGCAGACCCAAACGTATCGTGAGGGTCTGCTGGGAACGTCTGGCAGAGTCTCCCGTAAGACGGAGCTTTAACTCCCACCTCCGGGAGAGCTTTGAACACGTTCCGAGGGAGGCGGGGGACATGGAGTCCGAGTGGGCCGTGTTCCGCGCCTCTATTGTCGAGGCAGCTTATCGGAGCTGTGGCCGCAAGGTTGTTGGTGCCTGTCGAGGTGGCAACCCTCGAACCCGGTGGTGGACACCGGCAGTGAGGGATGCTGTCAGGCTGAAGAAGGAGTCCTATTGGGCCTTTTTGGCTTGTGGGACCCCGGAAGCAGCTGATAGGTACCGGCAGTCCAAGCGGCATGCGGCTCGGGTGGTTGCTGAGGCAAAAACTCGGGCGTGGGAGGAGTTCGGAGAGGCCATGGAGAATGACTTCCGTACGGCTTCGAGGCGATTCTGGTCCACCATCCGGCGTCTCAGGGGGGGAAAGAGGTACGAGACCAACACCATTTATGGTGGAGGTGGCGTGCTGCTGACCTCAACTCGGGATGTTGTGAGTCGGTGGGCGGAATACTTCGAAGACCTCCTCAATCCTACTGGCACGTCTTCCACTGAGGAAGCAGAGCCTGGGGACTTTGGGTCGGGTTCTCCGATCTCTGGTGCTGAGGTCGCCGAGGTGGTTAAAAAGCTCCGCGGTGGCAAGGCTCCGGGGGTGGATGAGATTCGCCCGGAGTTCCTTAGGGCTCTGGATGTTGTAGGGTTGTGTTGGCTTACGCGACTCTGCAATATCGCGTGGACATCGGGGGCAGTTCCCTTGGATTGGCAGACTGGGGTGGTGGTTCCCCTATTTAAAAAGGGGGACCGTAGGGTGTGTTCCAACTATAGGGGGATCACACTCTTAAGCCTCCCTGGTAAGGTCTATTCAGGGGTTCTGGAGAGGAGGGTCCGTCGGATAGTCGAACCTCGGATTCAGGAGGAGCAGTGTGGTTTTCGTCCTGGTCGTGGAACACTGGACCAGCTCTACACCCTCAGCAGGGTCCTGGAGGGTGCGTGGGAGTTTGCCCAACCAGTTTACATGTGTTTTGTGGACTTGGAGAAGGCATTCGACCGCGTCCCTCGGGGGGTTCTGTGGGGGGTACTCCGGGAGTATGGGGTACCAGGCCCTTTGATAAGGGCTGTTAGGTCCCTGTACGACCGGTGTCAGAGCTTGGTCCGCATTGCCGGCAGTAAGTCAGGCTCGTTTCCGGTGAGAGTTGGACTCCGCCAAGGTTGCCCTTTGTCACCGATTCTGTTCATAACTTTTATGGACAGAATTTCTAGGCGCAGCCAAGGTGTTGAGAGGATCCGTTTTGGTGACCTTAGAATCGCTTCTCTGTTTTTTGCAGATGATGTGGTCCTACTGGCTTCATCAGTTCGTGATTTACAACTTTCACTGGAGCGGTTTGCAGCCGAGTGTGATGCGGCCGGGATGAGGATCAGTTCCTCCAAATCCGAGGCCATGGTCTTGAGCCGGAAAAGGGTAGCATGCCCTCTCCGGGTCGGGGAGGAGGTCCTGCCCCAAGTGGAGGAGTTTAAGTATCTCGGGATCTTGTTCACGAATGAGGGAAAACTGGAGCGTGAGATCGATAGGCGGATAGGTGCAGCGTCCGCAGTGAAGCGGGCGCTGTACCGGTCTGTCGTGGTGAAGAGAGAGCTGAGTCAAAAGGCAAAGCTCTCAATTTACCGATCGATCTACGTTCCCACCCTCATCTATGGTCATGAGCTTTGGGTTATGACCGAAAGAACAAGATCTCGGATACAAGCGGCTGAAATGAGTTTTCTCCGCAGGGTGGCTGGACTCTCCCTTAGAGATAGGGTGAGAAGCTCAGTCATCCGGGAGGGACTCGGAGTAGAGCCGCTGCTTCTCCACATCGAGAGGAGCCAGTTGAGGTGGCTCGGGCATCTGGTTAGGATGCCTCCTGGACGCCTCCCTGGTGAGGTGTTCCGGGCATGTCCCACCGGGAGGAGACCCAGAGGAAGACCCAGGACGCGCTGGAGGGACTATGTTTCTCGGCTGGCCTGGGAACGCCTTGGGATTCCCCCGGAGGAGCTGCTCCAAGTGGCTGGGGAGAGGGAAGTCTGGGCCTCCCTACTTAGGCTGCTACCCCCGCGACCCGACCCCGGATAAGCGGAAGAAGATGGATGGATGGATGGATGGATATATATATATATATTCTCTCAGTACCAGAATGTTCTACCACAAACATTTCCTATCAGTAAAATTCACCGCTAGGCTACTCTGATACTTCTTAACAAAGGTGCAGCTAAAATATATCCTCTAAAACATTTCTAATTATCGTTCAAATGTAAGAATCAAAATTGATAAAACTAAATTATATCTATAGAAAAGTACTAGTGAAAACCCTGTACACCTTTCTCAAAAATCTATCGATACACAAAAATCTATCAACACACAACTATTGTACTACATATTCACCAGGCACGAACATATATATATTCATTCATTCATTCATTCATTCAACCTTTATTTAGTCAGGTAAATCTTTTGAACCTCATGGGCTCATTTACGAAAGCGACCTGCTAAAACTAAAGAACAATGAACAGCAATGGTAGAATTTCCTTAAACAATAAACAATCAAACAATAAACAATAGAAAACAAAAGAGAGAGAAAAAAAAAAATATATATATATATATATATATATATATATATATATATATATATACACACATATATATATATATATATATATATATATATATATATATATATATATATATATATATGTACCTATATACATACATACATACACATTCCTCCTTTTAACAAAGTATCAAAAAACTAGCAAAACATTATAAGGTAGACGTATAAAATCAAAGACAGGAACAAATATATATAGTCACATTAATCTGTCTGTAACATTCACATTCTGTCTGACTCATTCATCTCAACAACCTTCAATCCTTTCTGGACCTCCTGGATCAAACTCACAGTCATACTTCACAGGCGTAAGAATAACCATATGTAATTTCAACATACGGTGTAAACAACAATTGAGAGGTTTCAACAAATAGTGAGAAAACCTTGGCATATATTAGTGATTAGTTGGTTAGTTTGTTAGTTAATCTGATTAGTTCTGCTCTGCTGCATGTTCCACTTGTTAACCTGTAGGATAAAAAATATGGTGCAGGGAAATAGATCTTCCCTTCATTGTTTACACTGCAACATTAAGCATTCATTCAACATTAATTAATCTGCTGAAAAGAGGAGGAATGTAAACCCAGTTATGGTAAGGTTTCTCTGCTTGTCCATCACAGCTGTGGAATCATGTGATTGTAAAGTGCATTTCCCCTTTTCAAATATAAATTATTCACAATTTTATTTTGCGTGTTCCTTCACGATCATCAGAAGTCCAGATTTGACCTGTAAATGAAAAAATAAGAAAAAGTCAGCACTAAATCTATATAAATTACCCCAAACGTTCAGATCAAGAGGTGGGTTTAACAGAATCTGGTTGATCAACTATTATCCAACAACCTGTTTTTACTTATTAAAATGATCTTTTATAACTTTATTAAATGTATAACTGTTTCCAGCTCTCATCACTGTATGAAGAGTTAAAACGTTGATCTAATTAGTTATTTGAAATGGTGTGTTTAACTATATGTTCCTTATTTCCCATCCCCTTTTGAAACAGGAGGCAATCAAAAAACATCCTGTTACAAAGAAAATAATGAATGCTCATAACACGAACGTTATCTGAACCGCAGGTGGAAATACTACAAGAAAGAAAAAAGAAAAACTCAAAACATCCGAACCCAACTATTTAGCATCAGACTTACCACTTCCACCATAAGACACATCACCCCATCTGACACATGTTTCACCACCACTACATCCTATGCCAACTCCTCCTTCAACACAACCTCTACTCCATCTCTCCCGCTATCCATACCATGGTAAGAGAGTTTGAACCCTGCTCCAATACTGTGAGCCTTGCTGCCCTTCCACTCGGCCTTTAGGACAAAGAAAACATTTACCTTCCTTCTCTGCATCATGTCAGCCAACTCTCCACCTATGCCTGTCACAACCACAAGCAGTCATAGTACTGTATACCTGACAGTAAAAGAAGCATCCACAAACACCTGAAGCTGTCAGTCCAGTCCCGGAAAGATGTGTGCTCAACTGCAAGGCCTGTACAAAAAGGTGAGAGAGAGAAAAAAAAAAAAAAAACATGCACATACCCAAAAATAAATGCAACAGGTGCCCATACCGAACATGATGGAGAAAATAGAACCAAACTGTACTGCTCTAACGCGAGTACATGAAGGATAAAACAAAAATGTGTATGGTAATCCAACAATCCATGAGAAGTGTGGCTGTGCAGGTCACGTGTCAGTGAGATCAGTTCTGTGTGTCATAATGGAAAGCGTGTACATGTGTGTGTGTGAGATTTTACCATAGCAAAGATAGTACCGATCATTAAACTGAAGTTATCAAATCACCACCTGAAGATCACATGGTCAGCTGACACATCAGCCAGGCTGCAATGTTTGGTAGTGACGTTTCCCAGCTTGACTATCACTTGTCATGATGTTCTCCAGCCCCCATCCTGGAGATGTCAAGAGTTCAGCAGTGGGTGCAGACCACAGTTCATAGACGTGAGTTGAAACTGGTGCAAAAATGTAAAACTCCATGTAACAGTTCAGGTATGAGTCATGACAGCTTGCAGCTCAGTTGAGCATGATCGTGTGTCAGTCCACAAGGCATTATGGCAGCTCAGTTCATTCAGTGCAAGCGCCGTCAGCTCAGCTGAACACAACGCATTTTGGCAGTTCAGTTTATTCCAGTGCAGGCACCATCAGGAGTTTTCAGCAGAGTCACGGTGGTTAGCAAACCTGGTTTCAATGACAACATAACATGTGATCTGTCCTAGAATGGCGATCTAAACCCAGAGTCAAGATACAATCTTCTCAATGCTATGGTATAGTGTACCTAGGTGAGAGCTCAGTGGGGGGGAAACCCTCCAAATCGTCTTCCTTCACAACCTCCCACGTTGATGGTCACCAAATTGTTACGAATTCAAAAGGTTGAAGGAAACTCTGAAACGAATGTGCAAGTTAATTCGCAGGTTTATTGTACATATAAGGATTAACCTTGCAGCTGCAAACAGACCTCACTCCAACACCAGTCCACACACACATCTTCAAAGGCAGGGCCACGGTTATAAACCTCCGGATGTCGTCACCGCCTCCTGGAACCTGGAACCGCCTGGGACTGCTTCGGGACCGCCCTGGGACCACCTACACTACCACGTGACCCTCCTTTCTGCCAATAAACTATCAGCTTCAATGTAAACATCAAATGTTGGGTCTGTTGTACAGTATTGTGCAGGCGTGCAACTGAAAAACTCTTCCCTATTGAAAATAAAGCCAGAGAGAAAACCGTTCTGCCTTGTGTCACATTTCACATTATATGGTGGAATTAAGTGAATACAAATACTGTAATGGAGCACAATGGGTGTACTGATAGAAATATGTTTCACTGTCATCTCGGATCATTTCCCTATTTTATTCCAATCTACAGCCCCACAACCGGCCAGGAGGCCTCTGGCTTAGGGTTGTCATCGCCGCTTTTTCACCTCAGCCAGTCCCGGACAGTTCACCACAGCTTTTATGGACTCAGTTTTATTCAGTTGGTCCTGATGTTTCTCTGTGTCCCAAAGAAGTTTATCACTGTTTTCTGAAACCTGCAGTGGGATCCTGGACTCTATTGCTCCGGTCAAGTTCAGACATCCTAAACACAGAGCTGAGCCTTGGCTGAAAAATCCTACTGCATGAAAACTCAGGAGGCAATGTAAAAGAGCTGAAAGACAGTGGAAGCATGACAGGCAACATGATTCTTTGGTTTTATTAAGGAAAACTCTTGTTTTGTATCAGAGATCAGTTAATGATGCAGAATCACATTTTCTATCCAACGTCATCACAAACAGTAGCCATTGCCCCAGGGTGTTATTTAATACAATTACTGTATTTGTCGGTGTATAACACATAGTTTTTTTGCTCATTTGAATGTCCTGCGTGTTAAACACCGAAGCGTGTTATTTATGGATTTTTTCCCCATATTTTTAGACCCATTTTTGGCTCTGATTTCACCGTTTTTCATTTTGGGCAAAAATGGTGCAGTACCAGTTTCGGCCGATATGGGCGCTATGGGCAGCAGCAGAGGACTCAGAGAGCGAAGAGGAAGAGGAGGGCCACTTCCAGACCGTTTCTAGCTCATGTGTCCGAAAAAAGCCTCCTCTGGTCGGACTGACTCTGTCGCTGCCCGCCTCCTGCTCTGGATGTAGCTGCTGTTAGCTGTTGTTAGCTGTGAGGTAGGTTCGCTGTTTTTGTTAGCAAGATAACTCATAAACCACACCGCAGATTTTCTTGAAACTTACAGAGCGTAATTTGGTGGTCATTTACTCACTGTTAGCTGCAGAAGATGTTTAGAGCTATAAAAAAAATCACTCTTTTAGCTGTTAGCACTTAGCTAACGTGAACAGATACCTACTGTTTAGATAAACAGCTCTTAAACCACTCAGATATTTTTTAGGCTTACAGAGTGTAATTATATGGGTTTAATTTACAAGCTGTGACCTGTATAAGACATTTGAGATCAAATTCGATTTATTTATAATTTATTTTAGTAGCGCACGAGACGTGTTTTGGAAGACATCAAACCGAAACAATTTAAATCTAGCAGATTAGACCATTTTGTGAATTGATTAAGGAACCGTTAAGCTCAGGAACCCTTGTGCTATAATGTCAGCTAAGAAATTATTTTTTCTCGCAAAGAAACAATTGTTTTTACCGTGTTTTCTTGTGAAGTTCTTCGTACTCGCTCGCTTCTGTGGCCGCCATTTTAAGCAGGGCAAATGTGGCGCTGACGCGTCGCGTAGCGGTGGGTGACGCATAATAGATGCGTGTTATACAACAAAGCGTGTTATTTACGGATTTTTCCAATAATTTGGCAATAATTGGACAAAGCGTGTTATATACAGGAGCGTGTTAAAGTCAGACGAATACGGTAACTCTGTTTTAAATCCGCCCACCTCAGTCTTACCTGATGCCTCAGCCTCCACCTGTGAAAACTTTCTCTCATTTTTTATTGATAAAGTTGCATCGGTTAGACAAGCCACAGGTGCACCTGCTACGGTACTTCTGTTTCAGAGTTTTCTTCTATACTGGTTCTGCTTTATTCGAACAGTTTGAACCAGTGTCATATTCCCTCTTGGACAAAATAGTTAAATCTGTTAAACCCACTAACTGTCCCACTGATTTTATCTTTACTAGATTATTGAAAGAGGTATTTAATGTTGGTCCTTACCTTCTTTCTTTTTTTAATACATGTCTGTCCCTTGGAGTTATGCCTTCTGCTTTTAAACATGCAACGGTCCACCCCCTTCTCAAAAAAACAAATCTTGATCCCTTGGTTTAATCTAATTTTAGACCTATTTCTAATTTACCCTTCCTCTCCAAAGTTTTAGAAAAAATCATACTTATGCAAATTCAACCTTTTTTGGAAAAAAGCACACTCCTTGATCAATTTCAATCTGGTTTTAGATCCCGGCATAGCACAGAAGACTTCATAATGACATAGCTCAGTCAGTTGACTCTGGGTGCCCAGTAGCTCTGGTGCTTCTCGACCTTACAGCAGCCTTTGACACTGTGGACCACTCTGTACTTCTGTCTCGCCTCCATGATTTTGTTGGGATTCGTGGCACGGCCCTGAAGTGGTTCACGTCATATTTATCTGACAGGACTTTCTCTATCTTGCTCAATGGCTACTCTTCCTCTACAGCCCCTCTTCTGTGTGGGGTTAGCCTGGTTAAAACCAGACCCTTGTCCTTCACTTTGCTTCGGACTAGGGTCTGGACTTTCTCCATTGAGAACTGATTTTTGCTGGAGGCGTGGCCTCTGCTGAGGAACAAAACCATTGGATCTTAGAAAAATTTTGAACAGGGAAAAGCATTCTGCTCCCTCCCCTCAGAGCCATATATGGCTGCTCCCCCGTGGTCTTCTGAACTTGACTTCAGCTCTGCCTCCTGCAGCATTTTCTCTCGCTGCAGCCTGCCCTGCATATTCTGTATTTATATGTCAATAAAACGTCCTAAAAAAATTAAATAAAACCATGAATCGCTGGTCCAGCACACCAGAAGACCAGAAAATCTGCAGGGACTCGGGCAGCAACGTAAAACCCGAGTTTTATTCTCTCGTGACAACCTGAGGCATTTCCTCATCAGCGGAGGGAGAGGAGGAGGAGGAGGAGGGAGGAGGGAGCGATCACTTGACTTTTGGCCAAAAAAACAAAAGAAAACTCAAGATAAGGGATTAAGAAGGGGAAATTAATAAATTTGTGTCACATATAAAACAGTCCTGCATCGCTTTGCATCGCTTTGAATGAGAACATGCGGCTGCTCGCTGGCTGCGCGCAGGGACAGGTGGGGGTGTGGGTTAGGGGCCAAAAACTCTGCCCCTTCTGTTCTCTGATTGGTCCGGTCAAAAATCAGCCGGAGAAATCGTTGTCCATGGGAGAAGTCCCTGACTGAGCAGTGAAGGGAAATGAGAATTGAGCGGAGCTGTGCAGGAAGGCGAGGGCCAGGCTAGTGTGGGGTGCCCCAGGGTTCCATTTTGGGCCCTCTGCTCTTTTCCTTGTACTTGTTGCCACTTGGATCTATTATAAGACAACACAATGTCAACTTTCATTTTTATGCAGATGATTTGCAGATCTATTTACCACTAAGGCCTAGATCCAGTAATCCAATGTTTTTTCTCTTTGACTGCATCTCTGAAATCAAACATTGGCTAAACAATAACTTCCTGTTTTTAAATGACAATAAAACAGAATGGGTTTTATTTGGTGACAAAGATGCAACTGGCTTGGGAAATTTTAATATTAACTTCAGTGACATTGTGAAGAACCTTGGAGTGACCTTTGATAAGGCTTTACACTTTGACAAACACATCGCCTCTGTTGTCCGGTCTGGATTTTTTAATTTACGTTTTTAAAAAAAGGTCAAACCATTTTTAAACCGTTGCGACTTGGAGAAGGCTGTTCATGCTTTTATCAGTTCTAGACTCGATTATTGTAACACTCTGTATGTTGGTGTACCTAAGTCAACACTGAGCCGCCTCCAGCTTGTTCAGAATGCAGCAGCTTGCCTTTTAACGAACACTCCTAGATGGGACCATATCACACCTGTTTTATTCTCACTACAGTGGCTTCCTGTCCGTTTTAGAATAGATTTTAAACTTTTATTATTTGTTTTTAAAGCTCTGAATGGCCTCGCTCCTCCTTATATAACGGAGTTGTTAAGTTTCCCCGCCCGCTCCAGGTCTCTGAGGTCAGATAGCCAGCTCCTGCTCTCTGTTCCACAAACAAAATATAAACGTTGGGGTGACCGTGCCTTTTCTGCGGCCGCACCTCGACTCTGGAATACGCTCCCGCTTGAGCTACGTCAGATAACTGACCTTGGCCCTTTTAAATCGAAGCTTAAGACTTTTTAATTCCAACTGGCTTTTAGTAATTAAATATGTGGTGACATTTCTGGTTTTATTTTTGCTATTTTGTGTTTTTCTTGATTTTTAGTCTGTTGTCTTTTTAAAGTCCATGACCCACCATGTTTTCAAATTGCATCGCCATTAATATTTATTAGTTTATTTAAAAATAATACAGGAGCGTTTATTTATATTGTAGAGAAATAATGCAAAATGTGTTATTTCATGATTTATAGCAGATTTTAGCAGAAGCTCCGGGAAGATCTGCCCCTCTCCAAATATGGGCATTCACATCACTAAAGATTCCGCCTTGGAGTTACAGGCGGAGTTTTAATAAGCCTTCATCAACTTCCATGACCGCTGCTCTAAGAGAGGAAAAAAAAAGAGAAGCGGTTGCTCACTGATGTCTGTCATATTCTGAGCAGCATCCACGTAGACATACTAGTTTAATTCGCTTGATCGCGACAAATTCATTCATTTCCGCATCGGCTTTTTATTCTCTCCCCTGACCAGACAGGTCGGGAGTAGAAAGGCAGCCGCGGCGCGGAGCTCTGAGCGCGCGGGCTTCCCCGTGCTCTCCCGTGCTCTCCGTGCTTCCCCGTGCTCCAGCAACAAGGCTGGGACAGAACCGAGCCCCGGCACGAACTTCAAAGCTGACGCAGCGGAACGGGGAGCCAGGGAGAAGCCGCGCGGCTCGCTCCTCTCTGGGCAGAGGAGAGGAGAGCAGCCAGCAACAGTCGCAGCGGTGTTATATCTTATTAAAAAGGTCTATAAAATAAATAAAAAATAAAAGCAGACCACTGGTCCAGTTGTACACAAAAATGCACCAGGAAATATGCAGTTTTACTCTCACTCTCATAAACCTCCATGGAAACTCACTCCTACCTTCTGCCTTGCTTTCTGGGTGGAGATCAATGTAACAAAAGGCATGACCCTTCGGGACTCTTCGGCCAGGTTTCCGGATTCATTCGGGAGTGGGTTTTTTTTTTTTTTTTTTTTAACCCTCGCCTGGCCCAAATGCAAAAATGAAAATAAAATTCATAAAATACTACAGTAATTCTCCAATATGGTGAATTGTTACTGTCACGGTGGGTGTTGTCCTTTAAGTACTGCACTGTTTTTGTTAACACTAGCAAACCCAGGGAAAAAAAAAACACAAGAACTGCCATGAGTTTGTCAAAATGACAATTCTTCCATTAGGTGTCTTGAGCCTGGGGGTGGAGATCTTTGTTTGTGGGTAAACATCCCCTCCTGAGAATCTTCTCCCAGCATATCTTCTCCAGTAGGTCAAAACAAAGGATCCCCCTCACACAGAGAACATTCAATTTACATACACCCCCCACAAATTACCCCACATTCCAACAGCATTTTGCTTCTACAGAGAGAGAGTTGCTTTCACCAGAGACTTATTGCTCTGTAGGTGGGGGGGGGGGTTCTTACAAGCTTTGATCAAAAATAATGTTACACTGAATTTTATTTTTTTATTTTTTTTCATTCAACCTTTATTTAGTCAGGTAAATCTTATTGAGCCTCGAGGCCAATGAAACACATACATTAAACAATAAACAATAGAAAAGTAGCAAAAACATCCATCCATCCATCCATCCATCCATCCATCCATTTTCGTCCGCTTATCCGGGGTCGGGTTGCGTGGGTAGCAGCCTAAGTAGGGAGGCACACACTTCCCTCTTCCTCTCTTCACCACGACAGACCGGTACAACGCCTGCTTCACTGCGGAAGTCACAGATACAAGGTGTTTCCTAGCATTCAGTGTTAGACATGACATGTTATAATAATAATAATAATAATAATAATAATGAATTCAATTTATAACGCATCTTTCATCCATCCATCCATCCATCTTCTTCCGCTTATCTGGGGTCGGGTCGCGGGGGTAGCAGCCTAAGTAGGGAGGCCCAGACTTCCCTCTCCCCAGCCACTTGGTGCAGCTCCTCCAGGGGAATCCCAAGGCGTTCCCAGGCCAGCCGAGAAACATAGTCCCTCCAGCGCGTCCTGGCTCTTCCTCTGGGTCTCCTCCCGGTGGGACATGCCCGGAACACCTCACCAGGGAGGCGTCCAGGAGGCATCCTAACCAGATGCCCGAGCCACCTCAACTGGCTCCTCTCGATGTGGAGAAGCAGCGGCTCTACTCCAAGTCCCTCCCGGATGACTGAGCTTCTCACCCTATCTCTAAGGGAGAGTCCAGACACCCTGCGGAGAAAACTCATTTCAGCCGCTTGTATCCGAGATCTTGTTCTTTCGGTCATAACCCAAAGCTCATGACCATAGATGAGGGTGGGAACGTAGATCGATCGGTAAATTGAGAGCTTTGCCTTTTGACTCAGCTCTCTCTTCACCACGACAGACCGGTACAGCGCCCGCTTCACTGCGGACACTGCACCTATCCGCCTATCGATCTCACGCTCCAGTTTTCCCTCATTCGTGAACAAGATCCCGAGATACGTAAACTCCTCCACTTGGGGCAGGACCTCCTCCCCGACCCGGAGAGGGCATGCTACCTTTTTCCGGCTCAAGACCATGGCCTCGGATTTGGAGGAACTGATCCTCATCCCGGCCGTATCACACTCGGCTGCAAACCGCTCCAGTGAAAATTGTAAATCACGAACTGATGAAGCCAGTAGGACCACATCATCTGCAAAAAACAGAGAAGCGATTCTAAGGTCACCAAAACAAATCCTCTCAACACCTTGGCTGCGCCTAGAAATTCTGTCCATAAAAGTTATGAACAGAATCGGTGACAAAGGGCAACCTTGGCGGAGTCCAACTTTTACCGGAAACGAGCCTGACTTACTGCCGGCAATGCGGACCAAGCTATATATATATATATATATATATATATATATATATATATATATATATATATATATATATATATATATATATATATATATTATATATATATATATGTATATATATATATATATATATATATATATATGTATATATTAGGGATGTCCCGATCAGGTTTTTTTGGCCTCGAGTCCGAGTCCGAGTCCTTTAATTTGAGAATTGGCCGATTTCGAGTCCCGATCCGATACTTCTAAAATACATTTTTAAAATGAAGGGAAAAAAAAGAAACAGATCTAGATGTCCCTTAATTTTTATATTATTTACCTTAATATTTAACAGAATACTTCTGTGAGGTAGATTGAACAATCAAGTACCGTAATAAGATTTTTTTTTTAAAAACAGTATGAAATAAAAATGTCTAATTTAAAATAAGCAGCTCAACTTAAAATACTGAGCAGGCATGTAAACAAATAAGAAACTTAGGTTGTTGTGTTAAATGCAGCCTTTTCCTTACCTCCTCTTGAAATACGAACTGTCTGTACCTCCTCTTGAAATACGAACTGTACATAACTCACAGTTTGCAAACGCAATATCTTTGTCATCCACTTTAAAATATCTCCACACGACAGACATCGCTGCCTCCCTTCAAGCTGCCGCGTTCCGCGTCTTTTTTACGACAGTCACTGCTTTACGGCAGGCGCGGCTGCAAAAATATTGTGCACGTTTTGTTTCGAGACAATTTGACTCTGTAACACAACATACAGTTAATATAATATTCCCGTTTGTGTTTAGAATAAATATACACATATATATCCGACCACTTAAAGCTAATATGCTGCGTTCCACTTCTTTTTTACGACAGTCACGCTTTACGGCAGGCGCTGTTGCTAAAATATTGTGCACGTTCTTTTTCGAGACAATTTGACTCTGTAACACAACATACAGTTAATATAATATTCCCGTTTGTGTTTAGAATAAATATACACATATATATCCGACCACTTAAAGCTAATATGCTGCGTTCCACTTCTTTTTTACGACAGTCACGCTTTACGGCAGGCGCTGTTGCTAAAATATTGTGCACGTTCTTTTTCGAGACAATTTGACTCTGTAACACAACATACAGTTAATATAATATTCCCGTTTGTGTTTAGAATAAATATACACATATATATCCGATCCCTGATCGGTGTGTAACGCCCGAGTCGAGTCGAGTCTGAAATCACGTGATCGGGACCCGGTTTTCGATCACGTGATCGGATCGGGACATCCCTAATATATATATATATATATATATATATATATATATATATATATATATATATATATATATATATATATATATATATATATATATATATATATATATATATATATATATATATATATAGATATATATACATATATATATAGATATATATACATGTATATATATATAGATATATATACTTATATATTATGTATTATATATTATGTATATATATATTTATGTAATGCAGAAAATTTACATACAGTACACACACTTTATGGTATTGTAGGCCATTGCATTAGGTAATACATTCAGCAATTACTTTTACTTTAATACTTTAAGTATTTTTAAAAGCAAGTACTTATTTACTTTTACTTAAGTAAAAATATTAATATGGTACTTCTACTTTTACTAGAGTCTATTTTTGTCTGTTTATTTGCACTTTTACTTAAGTACAGTGTTTGAGTATTTTCTCCACCACTGGATTTACCTGACTATATAAATATAATATTCCCATGGGCTCACCACCTGTGAGAGGGGCCAAAGGGGTCGGGTGCATTGTGGAATGGGTGGTGGCCGAGGGCGGGGACCCTGGCGGTCTGATCCTCGGCTACAGAAGCTGGCCATTGGGACATGGAATGTCACCTCTCTGGTGGGGAAGGAGCCTGAGCTAGTGTGTGAGGTTGAGAGGTTCCGGCTAGAAATAGTCGGACTCACCTCAACGCATGGCTCTGGCTCTGGAACCAGTTTCC
>JBBPBX010073871.1:0-17716 GCA_038048925.1 Garcialebias charrua
CACATAAATTCTGTAAGAATAAAAATAGCTAAATCGATTGCAGTACTGTACAAAGTCAGAGACCTATTGAATGATAAAGCTCTGTATTTGTTGTATAACACAATCATTGTTCCACACTTAATCTATTGTATTGATGTTTGGGGGAAAGCGTGTAAAACAATCACAAAGCCTATTTTTGTATTACAGAAAAGAGCTGTAAGAATTATCACTAGAAAACATTACTGTCATCCATCAAGTACATTATTTTATCAACTGAAGTTATTGAAGTTCCATGATTTGGTAGATTATAATATTTTATCAGTTATGTATAGGGCTCAAAATAATGCATTACCTTTAAATATCCAAATGCATTTTGTTAAAAGACAAAGTTGTTATAATCTTAAGGGGACAGAGATGTTTGTAAAACCACAATTCAGAACTAGTTTGAAGGGACGTTCTACCTCAATCCAGGGAATTAGATTATGGAATGGTTTGGAGAATGTAGTTAAAAATGCCAAGTCAATGTTTACATTTAAGAAAATGATCAAAACAAATGTGTTAAAAAAAAATGAAATAGCGTAATGTGTATTGTATTAGTTAGAAAATTAGAAAGAGTTAGTCATTTTGTACTGTTGGTTGAAGATTATTATTGTTTAATCTGATTGTTGGAAAAAGTTGGTTGAAGATTATTATTGTTTACATGGTTGATTATTATTGTTTAATCTGATTGTTGGAAGTAAGGGGCAGATATAATAAGATTTATTCTTCTTTCTGCTATCTTTCATTTTTATATTTTGTACATTATCATTTGTGAGATTGTCTTGTATTGTTTTTTTTGTAAAAAAAAAAGAACAAATTTAATAAACAAGCATAAACAAACATATATATATGAACAAATTTAATAAACATAAACATTCTTGAGCCTCAAACAAACTGAATCTGCTTGAGGCTCAAGAATAAAATTATTTACGAATGAAAGGAAACGATTCATTTAGCCTGCTGATCAGATCATCTATTTTTTTGGTTTGGACTATGCTGAGGTGAGGTCCGGTTCCTGAGCAGCTCACCTGGTTAGTCCAGGGTCCCGGGACTCGTGACTCGGTTCGGCCCTTCGCTCCTCATCTCATCCCGGGTTCCGGGTCCGACCGGCGGCGTGAAGCTGCGCTGCGCCGGGCTGCGGTCGGAGGGACCGCGGGACACAGACTGGCCCAGTCCCGGCTGTTAGCTCACATCCATCCCGGCTGCAGACGCAGGTGTCTCCGGAGGACCGCCCGGAGTTACAGTTCGTATTAGGTTAGCCTGCTAAATGCTATCTGCTGCTATCCGTCAGGTCTACCATGTTACCGTCAGAGTAGTGTCTGCAGCCAGTGAACCGAGGGCTGGCCTAAACGTTGAATTATTTAGGGTAAAATGTTATCTTTAGTTCTTTAAAACCTGCTGGATTCGCATCTAGCCTGTTAGCTTAGCTGTACTCGTACAGCTCCTGACCAGAGCCTTGTAGGCAGTTTCCATGGTAACGCGAGGTTGGCCCCGCCCACCACCTTTAGTTAACTTGACCCCGCCCATTGTGTAGAGCCGAAAGTTATTCTTACGATTTGGTAAAATGAATCGTGACAACTCTTATTCTTGTAAAACTACTACTCAACTCTTTCTATTGTAAATGAGTCCCCGAGGCTCAATGGGATTAACCTGTCTAAATAATGGTTGAATGAATGAATGAATGTTGTAGTAGTAATGAATGAATGAAAAATAAAATCTGTATTTCTCTCTTATGTTTGTCTATTGTTGATTGTTCAAGGAAAATCTACTGTTGCTGTTGTCATCATTCTTTAGTTTGTAGCCAGGTCTCTCTTGTAAATGAGTCCTCGAGGCTCAATGAGATTAACCTGCCTAAATAAAGGTTGAATGAAATGAATGAATGAAAAATGTAATGAATGAATCGCACACCACCAAGGGGTGAAAGTTGGGCATTAATGTTTTCACTCGTGATTTCATCAAGTGCTGACACATTGCACAAGATAAATCACAATAAATCCCTCTCATGCATTAAATATGATAAACTCAGTCAGGATTTTTTTTACTGTGTGTTTTTATACATCCTTAGGGATGTAAAGCAAAGTTTAAAAAATGTTTTTCTATATTCTATAAAAAAAATATTTATCTGTCCACTCAAGTGTACTTCATGCGTTTTGTACTGTAAAAAACATCAATGTAATACTGTAACATGGTGATAATAACTTATGTGCCTTACTGCATATGCCACTTTGCCTCTATACCAACATCAACTACCTCATACATATACTGTGTACATTAACTCATATGCTGCTGTGCCACTCTTTGCAAATGTCAATGCTAGAACCTTCAGTTTATTTTATAGATATACTTTTTATACTTTTTATACTACTATGCAAAAACTCAGGACAGTATTACACTTTTATTATTTCATTTTATGCTTATGTTCATTAAATGTTTAGTGTTTTAGTGTTGGTGTAAATTTTCATGCATTTATACTACTATGCAAAAACTCAGGACAGTGTTTGGACTGTTGTAGTACCTTCCCAACGCCACATGAGGGTGCCTCCTTTATTTGATATACCATACCAACTTTATTTATAGAGCACTTTATGCACCCAACAGGACCAAAGTGCTGTACACACAATCATAAAATACAATACAATCATAAAATGGAAGGGACTAAAAACAGTACTAAAATAATAAATTATGAATACAATAAAACAAAGTTAAAACATCTCAGATTGTACCAAAAGCCAAAGAAAAAAGATGGGTTTTAAGAAGAGACTTAAAAACAGCAAGTGAAGAGGCCTGTCTTATGTCTAATGGGAGGTCATTCCAGAGCTTAGGAGCTACCACAGAGAAAGCACGGTCCCCTCTAAGCTTGCGCTTTGTCCTCGGTACCCTCAGAAGCAACTGGTCAGCTGACCTGAGCGAACGAGAGGGTGTGTAGTAATGCAGCAGCTCTGACAGGTATGGAGGGGCATGGCCATTTAGAGCTTTAAAAGTAAATAAAAGTATTTTAAAATGAATCCTGTAACGCACCGGTAACCAGTGCAAAGATGCCAAAACAGGGGAAATGTGATCAAATTTTCGTGTACCTGTTAAGAGTCGTGCAGCTGCATTTTGAACCCTCTGAAGCTGGGAAGTACACAGATCACTAATACCAACATAAAGTGAATTACAGTAATCCAGCCGTGTGGTCACAAATGCATGGATTGCTGTTTCAAAGTGCTGTCTAGGAAGGATGGCTTTTACTTTGGCTAGCTGCCTCAAATGAAAAAAGCTGGATTTTACAACTGCTTTAATCTGAGACTCCAGCCTAAGACCAGCATCCAGCTTGACCCCTAGATTTGTAACAACTGGCCGGACATACTGAGCCAAGGAGCAATCGGACAGAGAGTCTTCAGTCGAACTGCCAAAAATCACCACCTCTGTTTTGTCTTCGTTAAGTTTCAAGAAGTTTAGGGCCATCCAGGCCTTCAAATCTTCCAAACATAGGAACAGAGACCGAAGAGAGGTTGAGTCTGCTTTCTTTAAAGGTACGTAGATCTGTGTGTCATCTGCATAACAATGAAAAGCAATCCCGTATTTCCTAAAAACAGAACCAAGCGGAAGGATGTACAACAAAAATAAAAGAGGGCCCAAAACTGAGCCCTGCGGAACACCACATGAGAGTGGAGCAGAGGAGGACCTATGTCCATCAAGACAGACACAAAAAGTACGCTTGGTCAGATAAGATTTAAACCAATCTAAGGCTATATGACCAATGCCCACCCACTGTTCCAAACGTGTGATTAAAATGTTGTGATCCACTGTGTCAAACGCAGCTGATAGATCCAACAACACCAAAACAACGCAGTCACCAGAATCAGTCGCCAAGAATATATCGTTAAAAACTTTTAAAAGAGCTGACTCTGTGCTATGAAATGATTTAAAACCGGACTGAAAAACCTCTAAAATATTATGATCAATGAGATAGGCCATTAGCTGATTATAAACTACCTTCTCAAGAATTTTCGAAACGAAGGGCAATTTAGAAATTGGTCTGTAGTTCGCCAGGACAGCAGTATCCAAGTTTGATTTCTTAATTAGAGGCTGGACAACTGCATGTTTCAGATTTTCAGGAACAGCACCTGAGGACAGGCTACTATTCACAAGAGCAAGGATCGAAGGACCTATAGTAAGAAAAACCTCATTGAATAGTCGAGGTGGAATAGCATCGTCTGGAGAACCAGTTGGCTTTAAGTGGCTAACGACATCCTGCAGGGAATGCAAAGTCACACATATTCAAAGCTATGAAAAATAGCAGAGCAAGGCACAATATAATAATAATTATAATAATGTGTTTGTCTGTCATCTGCGTATGTTTCCCATACACAGACCAATATCTACAGGGTCATGAACAGTGGGTATGATCTGGGCCCTAATAGAAGTGACTTTCTCAACAAAGAAGTGTAAGAAACTTTCACAGACAGCAGGGGAAGTCTCCACAAAAGCACCATGTAGGGCATTTAAAACAGAGTTAATAGTTATAATAATAGTAATAATGAATTCAATTTATAACGCACTTTTCATTAGTGAAAATCTCAAAGCGCTACACACATTGAATGCTACACACATTCATACACCGGTAGCGGCAGACTACCATGCAAGGTGCTTTCCAGTCCTACCGGGAGCAACTCGGGGTTAAGTGTCTTGCCCAAGGACACAACGACACATGGTGTGGGGAACCGGGATTCGAACCGCCAACCTTCCGATCGAGGGACGACTGCCATTACCACTATGCCACGGCCGCCTAGTTCTAAGTAAAATAGCAGGATTGTGACTGTTAGATACAATGATATTAGTCAGGTATCTTCTTTTAGCATCTTTTATAGTCCTTTTATAATAGCGCCAACATTCCTTCAATATTTGGAGTGACACCTGCAAGTTATCATTTTTCCATTTACGTTCAGCTTTACGACAGTTTCTCCTGTGTGTCTGTGGAGCCCCTGCGGCGGCAGCGGGTGACATGAAGGTCAGTGGAGCCCCTGCAGCGGTAGCGGGCGACATGAGGGTCAATGGAACTTCAGGAGCAGGGATGGGTGACCCGGGCAGAGAGACGGTTTGGGTCCCACGTCGACCTCTCCTTCTGCTGCGGTGAGAAGCTGGACAGGTGGGTGGTGGAGGTGCCAAAGCTTCAGCAGGTGGTGGAGGAGTCAAGAGAGCTAGTGAAGTGACCCCCTCAGGCAGGCAGGTGTGAGGAGCGATCGTCTGGACCTCCTCATGCCTGGGCGAACGCAGGTACTTTGCCTCCACATAAGTCTGCCAACATTTCTGCACCTCTGGTGAATCAGGGTTGTACTGCCCCTCCAGCAACATCCCCCCACGCTCCTCCTGCGAGTGAGGGCCGAGCTGAGACCGTTGTCGACCCCTCCGACCTCGGCGGCGTGAGCCTGGAGCAGAGGGGAACCAGTACTCCTCGTCAGTGTCTGGTTCCTCCTCTGAAGGTCCCTCATGAAGCCACTGAGGTGGATAGGAGGAAACAGGCTTCATAGTCCAGGTGGGTTCCCCTGAACAGATCCTTCATCTCCTCCTCTCTCCCTCTGGGCAGCTTCTCAGCCTCACGGGCAAAAAACTCGAACAAGGTGATCATCTTACCATTGGGTTCAGTTGGCCCAGTCATTCTGTCACGATCTGTTAAGTTTGAACCCAAAATGCAAGCAAGATGGAATGAAGCAGGGGATTTGTTTAAAAAAAAAACTTATTTATTTTTAAACAACACAAAACAAAAGCTAGCGTGGCAGCTGAAGAGAACAGGTGTTTCAACGTGCGTTCGTTCATTTATTAATTATTTAACGGCTCAACAACGGCTGCAATACACCGAAGATATAGCAGATGGCAGCATAACAAAGCTCTCCCATTAACAACCATTGAACAAATTACTGCTTCATATTTCAACACTCCCACTTAATTTTTACAATGGTATTAAAACACAAGATAGTGCTGAAATAAATTTTAACTCAACTTGCACTTATTAACTTTCCAAAAAACAAACAAACTACAATGCAAGACATTCTATCACAGATTTACATTGGACTGAGGAACAGCTTCTACCCTGAGGCTGTTAGACTCATGAATAAATAAAAATAAAATAAAAAATAAACACTGCAAAATATCACATCATACTGATGCTGATCTGTTTTCTTGTTGCTGTGTTCATCTGTGTTCATCTGTGTTCATCTGTGTTCATCTGTGTTCATCTGTGTTCATCTGTGTTCATCTGTGACCATCTGCTCATACAAACTCATGTTCGTGCTGCTGTTTATTCCCACTATATTAGGCTTAGTGTATTACTAGTTGATGTTTTTCTTAGTTAATTCTAGATGTTATTACTGTTTTTCTCTTTCATTTGTTGTTGGATGTAACTGGGACCTCGTGTACATAATCTCGTTTTCATCACATGTACCACATGCGGTGCAAATGACAATAAAGACTCTCTGACTCTGACTCTGAAAAAGTCCAATTTTTCTTCTAAAATACTCAAACTTCTGTCTTGCAAGAGGCTTTGTCAAGATATCTGCCTTCATGTCATCGGTTGGACAATACTCTAACTTGACTTCACCATTCTGTACACACTCACGAATGTAATGGTAGCGAATGTCTATGTGCTTGGTTCTGGAATGGTCCACTGGATTCTTTGCAATTGCAATGGCTCCTTGGTTGTCCTCCAGAATCACTGTAGGCTTTGTAACCATACCAAGATCATTCAGTAATCTTCTCAGCCAGGTACCTTCTTGAGCTGCTTGACTGAGAGCAACATACTCAGCTTCTGCTGTTGAAAGTGCAACCGTTGCTTGTTTTTTGCTCAGCCAGCTCACTGCTCCTCCACTGAGTAGAAATATGTTGCCTGTTGTTGAACGGCGGTCGTCCTGGTCTCCAGCCCAGTCAGCATCAGAGAAACCAGTCAAATATTTGTCCCCTGAACAGTCATACTTTAGAGCAAGATTAGCAGTGCCCTTTAAGTAGCGAAGAATCCTCTTCACAGCAGTCAGATGTGCAGTATTTGGATTTGCATTGAACTTTGACACTGCACTCACTGCTTGTGCTATGTCTGGTCTTGTTGTCATCACAGCATACAGTAGACTTCCAACCATGGACTGATATGTGCTTGGATTGACAGGATTACTGACACCATCATCCTTTTTCAGCTTTACACTGATGTCAGCAGGGGTTGCAACAGGATTTGCTTTGTCCATCCCATATTTATGAAGAATCGTTTCAATGTACTGTTTCTGATGAAGAAAGATGCAGTTTTTTGTTTTGTCTTGAATAACTGAGACGCCGAGGATGTAGGACAGTTCACCCAAGTCCTTCATTTTGTAGCGTTCTTGGAGAGCCAGTTTTAACTCATCCATTCTTTCAGTTGACTCTGTAATCAGCATCAGATCATCTACATAAACTGCAATTATCTCCAGCTCCTGTGATGACCTCACAAACACACAGGGATCCGAGGTGCTCTGCTTAAATCCAAGATCCATCATGAATTTTGTGAACTCTTTGTTCCAACAACGAGGAGACTGTTTTAGTCCGTAGATTGATTTTTTTAGTTTGCATACAAGATGCTCCTGACCTGGTTTGATGTATCCCTCAGGTTGTTCCATGTAGATTTCTTCTTCCAGGTGTCCATTTAAAAATGCAGTGACAACATCCATTTGATGTACATGTAAGTTATTCTGGATGGCAAAGGACAATAATGTACGAATTGAGCTAAAACGTACCACAGGTGAAAATGTTTCATAGTAGTCAGCACCATAAAGCTGTGAGTAACCTTTGGCAACAAGTCTGCACTTGTATCGCTCCACTTCTCCATCACTTTGATGCTTGACTTTGAACACCCATCTTGACCCAATGACCTCTTTGTCCTTTGGTGGTTCCACCAGATCCCATGTTTCATTTTCTTCCAGTGACTGGTATTCCAAATCAGCCGCTTCTTGCCACTTTTTTGCATTTGGACTCTTTAATGCTTCTTTCAGTGTGACTGGTTCCATGACAGAACACACATTAGCACAATGATCAACAGTCACCATATCTGCAAACTCGTCATATCCATATCTCTTTGGAGCCCTTCTGATTCTGCTTCCTCTTTGAATAGTTTCCTCAACAGTGACGTCATCATCAGTTGTTTCGTTTTCTTCTGTGATGGTAATCACCTCTTTCTCTGGGCAGGAAACGTCCTCCTTCTGTTTCCAGTCAAAGTCTGACTCATTAAAGATGACATCCTTTCGAATCAGAATTCTTCTTTTTTCTTCATCGAACAGACGATATCCTTTTGCGTTGTTTGCATATCCCACAAACCTGAGCTTTACAGCTTTCTTGTCGAGTTTTCGTCTTTCAGCGTCTGGAACATGTGCATAAGCAACACAACCAAACACTCTCACATGGCTCATGTCAGGTTTTTTACCAGACCATCTTTGGTAGGGTGTCTCTCGCTTCAGAACAGATGTTGGCAATCTGTTTTGTATGTAGGCTGCTGTTGCTACTGCTTCAGCCCAGTACATGTTTGGTAACTTAGCATGCGACAACATGCTTCTAGCTGCTTCAACCAATGTCCTGTTTTTTCTTTCTGCAACTCCATTTTGCTGAGGTGTATGAGGTACAGACTTCTCATGGTGGATACCTTGAGCCTTCAAATATTCTTCAAACTCATTTGAAATGTACTCCCCACCATTATCTGATCTTAGTCTTGCAACTCTGTGTCCACACTCATTTGAGAATGTTCTCTCAAAATCCTTGAATTTGCTTAAGACTTCACTTTTTTGTTTCATGAAGTAAACCTTACAACAGCGAGAAAAGTCATCAATAAATGTTACAAAGTATTTTGACCCACCTATGGATTCAGTCTGCATGGGTCCACAGACATCACTATGGATCAGTTGCAGCTTACGTTTGGAACAGATTTTTCCCACTGCTTTACATGGCTGTCTTGTGAGCTTGGCTTCCACACAGGCTTCACAGAAAGGAAGTTCTTTGTCTGCAGATAATTTCACTCCATTCACCAGATCTTCTAATTCCTTTAGTTTGGTGGTGTGACCCAAACGCTGATGCCATAAATTAGCTGTTACTGATGCACTTGATGCACTATGACAGACAGGTGAAGATCCTTTAACATCCAACTGGTACAGTCCATCAGATCTTTGTGTTCCCATTCCTCGAAGCGATCCATCCTTGTCACGTATGTAGCACCGAGATTTTTTGAACTGCACTGTATTTCCTTTTCTTGTAGCAGCTCCCACTGAAAAAAGATTTCCAGACAATTTTGGAACATATAACACATCATACATTGTGGCAGGTTTAGCATCACTTATTTTGAAGGTCATGTTCAATTTAACAATGCCAAAACCTTGAGCTTCCACCACCCTGCCATCACCCAGTTTTACAGATTGTGTTTCTGAAAACTGCTGGTAGTTTTGAAGATTTTCTTTTTCACAGGTCATGTGTTTTGATGCTCCAGAATCAATCAACCACTCAACTTGTCCTTGTCCTTCAGTTAGATTTGCATTTCCTGCAACAAAGGCACTCTCAGAGGGGTTTTCTTCATTTTCACATACAGCATTTTTGGCTTTGTGATTTTTATTTTTCCAGCTTGGACAATTACGCTTTATGTGCCCTTCTCTGCCACACTTGTAACATCTCCATGAACTCTATCGTTCAGCTCCCACTACTTTTGAATGGTCCTGCATTTCTCTGTGAACTTGTGTTGACATGGCTGATGCACCACCTGATGTAGCAGCACTGTAGTCATCATTAACATGGACTCTTTTTTGCTCTTCATTGATTAATGCTTGCTGAACAAACTGCAATGTCAAACTGTCCATCTTCGTTTCTAGAGCGGTGACAATTGTAGCATAGCTTGGTGGTAAGCTACCCAGGAGTGTTACAATCTGATCTTCTTCTTCAATTACAGCACCTATTGCTCTTAGCTGATCAGTCAGTTCCTTCATTCGTTTTAAATGGTCATTTAAGCTTTCCTTTTCCTTCATTTCACATCTGAAATATTTCTTCTTCAAGAATAGCTTATTAGCTAAAGTGTCTCTTTCAAAATGTCCTTTTAGCATGTCCCAAGCCTCTTTTGGAGTTTGGCAGCTTGTTATTAAATACAACTGGGGTGTACTCACATTCAGCACTAACATGGAAAATGCCTTTTCTCTCCGTCTCTCGAATTCTGCCCGAGCTTGTGCGTTAGCATCCAGAGTTAGCATATCCGTCTCCGTTAGCATGCCCCATAGTCCTTTAGCTTTTAGCAAATGCTCCATCTGAAACTTCCACGTTGCCCAGTTCTCTGGTCTGCTGAGCTTGTCAATAAACAGCTTATCATCCATTGTGAATCCCACAATTCCGTTTATCTGACTCAAAAACTTCACTTACTGAACTTTTTAGCGATGCTTTGGGCTCATAACCTGAAGAGAACAGGTGTTTCAATGTGCGTTCATTTATTATTGGGCAGCACGGTGGCACAACTGGTAGAGCTGCTGCCTCTCAGCGAGAAGGTTGCCGGTTCAAATCCCGGTCCGGGGCCTTTCTGGGTGGAGTTTCCCATACAGCAAAAGTTATGTGGGCCGGATCTGGGCCAAATGTATGAAAACATTTGGCCCGCATTTGTAAAATGGATCCGGCCCGGTGTCTTTTTGTCCAACGGGCCAAAACTGGCCCGGATGTGGATTGCGGATCTGGATTGGATCTGGGCCGGAGGTGGGCCAGAAGTGCTACAAAACTACTGCATTCGGCCCAAATGCGGCCCAGATACAGAATCCTTGTTTAGTTTTTAGGCAAATTTGGGCCAGATGCGGCCCAGATGCGGCATCCTCATTTCATTTTTAGGCGGATTTGGCCCAGGTCCGGCCCAGTAGAGTAAGTCGAATCTCAAAACGCGGCCCAGATCTGGTTCAAACCCGCAATACAGATATGTACAACAGGTCTAAATAGAGCGCACACAAAATATCCACACAAGTTGTTTCTTAAAAACTGTTTATTCATGAGCAAAACGAATTAAAAAATGTTAAAAAGTTAAAATTGATAACATGATGACATAAGAACCTTAATAATAAAAGAAACTACAATTACCAGAGGTATGCATCATAAATACCATGATCTGCTTCTGTATGACAGTTTCAGTGTCCTTCAGTCATTTTAAGAGTCAGTCACAGCAGAGGAAAGCGACGTCCTCACTCATCTCAAAGTCAACTTTATTGTCAGAACTGCAATATGTACAGGACATACACAGGATTGAAATTGCGTTTCTCTCAGTCCCTCGGTGCAACAGTAACCATTTAAACACTAAAACACTGAAACATTTAATAAACATAAGCATAAAATAGTAAAAATGTAACACTGTCCTGAGTTTTTGCATAGTAGTATAAAAGTATGAAAATTTACACCAACACTAAAACTAAAACACTAAACATTAATGAACATAAGCATAAAATGAAATAATAAAAGTGTAATACTGTCCAGAGTTTTTGCATAGTAGTATAAAAAAGTATAAAAAGTATATCTGTAAAATAAACTGAAGGTTCTAGCATATGAGAATGTACACAGTATATGTATGAGGTAGTAGTTGATGTTGGTATAGAGGCAAAAGTGGCATATGCAGTAAGGCACATTGGGCATCCTTAAATAAGGCTGGTCAGAGAATACTGTATATGTATCAGCAGTGGTGTAGATATAAAAGTAGTGTAAATGTAAATAGTAGTAATAAATGTAAAGAGTAATAAATGTAAACAGTATTAATAAATGTAAACATTGAGTGTAAACAGTAGTATGTAAACAGAGAATGTAAACAGTATTATGACTATAGGCAGTGATGTAATACAAACAGTGCAAATATGAGAAGTAGTGCAAACTGAATGAGCACATGACCGAGAGTTTAGTGAATAACCCGTTTGATGACACAGGGTCCAGTGTTAAAATCTTTGTGTTGTGTGATAATGTGTGAGAAAGTTTTTTGTGTTAAGGCAGTTCAAATGGGAGGGGGGGCAGAGCAGGCAGAGTGTTTAGCATCCTGACTGCCTGATGAACAGAGCTGTCTCTCAGTCTGCTGGTTCGAGCCTGGAGACTCCTCAGTCTCCTCCCTGAAGGCAACAGGCTGAAGCGGCTGTGTAGTGGGTGTGTGGGATCACCTGCCATGCAGAGGGCCTTCCTAGTGAGGCGTTTGCTGTGTAAGTCCTGCAGTGAGGGGAAGGAGGTGCCGACGATCTTCTCAGCTGCTCTCACGATGCGCTGGAGGCTCTTGCGGCAGGATGCAGTACATGCACCAAACCACACAGTGATGCAGCTGGTCAGGACACTTTCTATGGCACCTCTGTAGAAGGTGCACATGATGGGGGTTGAAGCTCCAGCCCTTTTCAGCTTGCGGAGAAAGTAGAGACGCTGGTGAGCCTTCTTGGCCAGTGATGCAGTGTTCCTGCTCCAGGACAGGTCCTTTGAGACGTGCACTCCCAGGAACATGGTGCTGTCCACTCTCTCCACTGCGGTGCTGTTGATGGTCAGAGGGGCATGTTGGGCATCCCTCTTCCTGAAGTCCACAACAATCTCCTTTGTCTTCTCCACGTTGAGAGTGAGATTGTTGTGTCCGCACCACAAGGCCAGGCGGCTCACCTCGTTCCTGTAGTCCGTCTCATCGTTGTTGCTGATGAGACCTACCACTGTTGTGTCGTCCGCAAACTTGATGAAGTGGTCATCTGTGATGAATCTCCAGATGCAGGACCGTCTGTGGCAGTAGTAGATTCACCTTAGCACTTTGTGGAAGATGTGAGGTTTCCTCATTGCTAGCAACATTAGCATTTGGAGGTCAGACAGGAGCCTAAGAAAAGCACAAAGAAAAACAAGATTATAACCAGGCAATACCAAAAAACAATATAATAAAACAAAAACAAACAAACATAAGAAATTGTCATAACTTACGTGTGCATGTAGTCAGCTGGAGGCTCTCAACACATTTAGTCAAGTATTAGAGCAGTGTTTTTCAACCACTGTGCCTAGGCACACTAGTGTGCCGCGAGTGATCATCAGGTGTGCCTTGGAAATTATCAAAAAAGCCCCCTTTCTACAACCTCTTTAAATTTAAGACCACATTATTGTGGTACTGTTCGGGTGTGTTTTTGAAGACATGTTAAGTGCATTTTGAAATAAGAAATATAAAATATGATAAAAATACATTTTTGTGTTTATTTCATTCTTATTCAAGACACTTTGATAATAATGATTACTGTATACAGTATATTTAATATAGGCAGATACAGTGTATCTATGTTTACAATTTTAATTGGTGGTGTGCCTCAGGATTTTTATCGATGAAAACACTGTGCCTTGGCTCAAAAAAGGTTGAAAAACACTGTATTAGAGAATTCAGTGAGGCCTAGGTCAGAGGATATGGACATCAGAGATTGTAAAATAAATTTAAATCATGCAGGTAACAAACAATGGAGAACCCCAACTGACATAATTAGAAGTAAAAGCCAAAATACTGTATATAAAAGGACCAATAAATACATTTGAAATGCATCAATTAAATTAAAAAAGGAGAACTTTACCTCATGTTTTATAATTTAATTTACCTTCATATTTATTTTTTCTGCTTAGTTCCAATAAACTTTACATTTTACATTTTACTGTTTTTAAAAACATATTTTTGTGTTCCTTTTTACTTGTATGTGCATTTGTGCCTCCCAATATTTATATTGTAAGTATTTATTTATTTTATATTTATTCCTTTTATATTTATTCCCCCAAGTCTTTTTATTTCCATGTGTTTTTACACCACTACTCCACTTCTATTGGTCAAAAAAACAGGAAGGAGCAGGATCCATGTGTAGATCTACTGTGCATGAAGCAGAAATGCATAAGGTAAAGTCAAAACAGGAGACATAGAAATGCAAGACCCATTTAAAAAAGAAAAACTTGTGGGAAAAAAATATAAACAATAATTGAATATAAACATTAAAAGGCACAAATGCATCTACAAGAAAAACAAAAATATATATTTTAAAAATACAGTAAAATGTATTATAATTATAAGCAGAAATATATAATTTATTGGAACTAACCTGGAAAATAAAAAGGTTGACCTTTGTCACCGATTCTGTTCATAACTTTTATGGACAGAATTTCTAGGCGCAGCCAAGGTGTGCCCCAAGTGGAGGAGTTTAAGTATCTCGGGATCTTGTTCACGAATGAGGGAAAACTGGAGCGTGAGATCGATAGACGGATAGGTGCAGCGTCTGCAGTGAAGCGGGCGCTGTACCGGTCTGTCGTGGTGAAGAGAGAGCTGAGTCAAAAGGCAAAGCTCTCAATTTACCGATCGATCTACGTTCCCACCCTCATCTATGGTCATGAGCTTTGGGTTGTGACCGAAAGAACAAGATCTCGGATACAAGCGGCTGAAATGAGTTTTCTCCGCAGGGTGTCTGGACTCTCCCTTAGAGATAGGGTGAGAAGCTCAGTCATCCGGGAGGGACTCGGAGTAGAGCCGCTGCTTCTCCACATCGAGAGGAGCCAGTTGAGGTGGCTCGGGCATCTGGTTAGGATGCCTCCTGGACGCCTCCCTGGTGAGGTGTTCCGGGCATGTCCCACCGGGAGGAGACCCAGAGGAAGACCCAGGACACGCTGGAGGGACTATGTTTCTCGGCTGGCCTGGGAACGCCTTGGGATTCCCCCAGAGGAGCTGCTCCAAGTGGCTGGGGAGAGGGAAGTCTGGGCCTCCCTACTTAGGCTGCTACCCCCGCGACCCGACCCCGGATAAGCGGAAGAAAATGGATGGATGGATGGATGGATGAAATTATATGACATGAAGTAAATTTCTCCTTTGTAATTTAATTGGTGCATTTTTTGTGTATTTATTAATTTATCAGTCCATATACAGTACATGCTTTTACTTCAAATTATGTCAGTTTTGATCTTCCATAACAATGAACATACCAAACAATGAAGAAAAAAAAACTAAAGTAGTCAGCACTTACCCATTACAGGGTTGGCCTCACAGGTACTTCTTTGTGTACAACTCGATCCAGAAGCTTTAGGTATTTTTCTCCCAGACTAGCCAAGGGGAAAAACAAGACAATGTAGTACTGAAATGTGTGTGTATACAGTATTTAAATGTTAAAATTTACAGATTATACCTGACAACAGGTCCAGAGGAAAATGTTGGAGCAGGTAGGTGGGAGACCTTTAAAACAAAAGTACATTTACTCTTAAAGTACAAATACATTTTTTAGCATATATGATTGATTGACTTTACCTGATCTAGTCAACACTTACCTGTTCAGGGAGTGGCTCAGGGATATGTCTTTATGTACAACTGGATCCAGCAGCTCTTGGTCTTTTTTCTCCAAGAGCTGCAGGAGGATGGTGAGGAGAGAGCAGAGGACACAGGTCTGCCCATGACGTCAGGTGCCAACAGGTTTTGTCTGTTGAAAGAGACACAAACATGAACATGTGAAGTTAAAGAGAGTCAGAGAGTCTTTATTGTCATTTGCACCGCATGTGGTACATGAGATGAAAACGAGATTATGTACACGAGGTCCCAGTTACATCCAACAACAAATGAAAGAGAAAAACAGTAATAACATCTAGAATTAACTAAGAAAAACATCAACTAGTAATACACTAAGCCTAATATAGTGGGAATAAACAGCAGCACGAACATGAGTTTGTATGAGCAGATGGTCACAGATGAACACAGATGAACACAGCAACAAGAAAACAGATCAGCATCAGCATGATGTGATATTTTGCAGTGTTTATTTTTTATTTTATTTTTATTTATTCATGAGTCTAACAGCCTCAGGGTAGAAGCTGTTCCTCAGTCTAGTGGTTCTACACTTGATGCTCCTCAACCTCCGTCCTGAGGGGAGTGGGGCAAAGAGTGAGTGTGCTGGATGAGTGAGGTCTTTCATGATGCAGGTGGCTCTTTTCCTGCATCTGGAGGTGTAAATGTCTGTGATGGTGGGGAGACTGACTCCAACAGACTTCTGTGCAGCCTTCACCACTCTCTGCAGAGCTTTCCTCTCTTCAACTGTGCAGCCTCCATGCCACACGTTGATGCTGGACATTTTAAGACTAAAAAAGACCAGATTATCATAATGGAGGAAAAATAATGTGATCTTTCCCAATTAAAAAATAAAATAATGAACTATGCAGGTCTAGGTAAATTATTTTAATTGTGGAAAAATTAAATATCCTACTTTGAATAAATAAAGTTAACTTATGTTTTACTCCTTCTATTAGTTCTAGTATTCACACATTTGCAAAGGAAAAGACAGGAAAAACTGCTAAAACTAGCCCTTTTTGTTGTTATAAGAACAAATAAAATTCAGTTTAAAGTTATTTTTGATCAAAGCTTGGAAGAGCCACTGCTGAGGGACCAAAGAGCCACATGTGGCTCCAGAGCCGCAGGTTTCAGACCCCTGCAAAGTCCAGAACCCCTTACATTTTAAGACAGGTTTACAAGAAATCTAAAATAACTACCTATCAGCCACTTTCAAACCAGTTATGTGATCACAATCTTTCTTTGTGCTTGACAGATTTTTCATGCTGATGACATTGATTGATGACAACTTGGAGACAAATAAAGAGGATTCAATCCTAAAGATTCACAAAGGGACAAACACCTCTGCTGTGTTACTATGAACTGTTTAGCACCACCACGACCAAAGTCTGGCACTCATATTAGCCTGCCTGTGTGTCTGTTAGTAAAATATCTCATGTACCAGTAAATCTTTAATGAAACTGTCAGAAAGTAATTGACTCTCAAGACCTCTCAAGACTGTGTGAATGAGATATATCACGAGGTCTTCCTTCAGCCTCTTGTTTAAGCAGCTACAAAAACAGTATGTTGCTGAAATACGTATTTAAAGTAAATTTGTATTTCAGCCTGGCTGCGGTTATTGTTCTGCTGGTTAGTGAGCGCATGTGTGTTAACAGACATGCGACGCAAACTTCATCGAGAGGATGCGGGGCCTTGTCTCTTTGAAAAACCATCCAGGAACTAAGCCAAAAAAATAAAAAATAACTCGTAGCATACAGTATATGGCTTATTTAAACGCTAGAATAACCTAACCTGCAGTGTTTTACTTGCCTCAAATTATCTGCCTCAGCAGCACACAGACCCGTTTTAGCTCGTTGTTAGCTTAGCTTTTAGCAACAGCAGGTTTTGTTCATTCATGTGAACAGAGCTAAAACAGCTAGCAAATAAAGAAAACCGAACCGACCTTCAACTTCCAAATGAATGTCCAGTCGTCGTCCAGAGTCAGACCAGTCGACGTCTAATAAAAAGCAAGTTTTACAAGCGCTGAGTACGACACAACAACAGCTTCTTGTCCAACAGATAACAGGAAATAGCTACATTTGAACGAAGCGCGCGAAGCGTTGATTGGTTGGATATGATGACATGCTACTTCCCTCGATAAACAAGAGTGGCGTTGATTGGTTAGGACAAAGTTCACATGCAACCTGATAAGCAAGAGTGGCGTTGATTGGTTGGGACGTACATGATCACGTTCTACCCCCAATCCAATCATAACGCATGAAGACCATGAAAAAGGGCAGAAAGCAAACAACTTCACGTTTCACGTACGCCTGGAGTAACGCAGAATAAAATTGAATAATGATAATAATAATAATGATGATAATAATAATACCCTGATGCATGCTCAATAATAATAATAACAATATTATATATATATAT